>JAVHMZ010034265.1:0-12588 GCA_034782995.1 Amazona versicolor | reverse complement strand
ACTCGCGGTATGTCATCAGGAACGGGTGCGTGATGTACGGACCGATCGTTGGCGCCCAGTGCGGGTTTGCGCGCTCGGGAGATGCCAGCCGGGCGATGTGGCCCAGCGGCCGGCCCGCTCCGTCCACATGCCGCACGGCCCCGCCCACCGCGACGTGATCCGGGTGCGACCGCAGGAATGCCCGTTGCTTCGCGAGCCGGTCCGGATACGCAAGATCGTCCCCGTCATGACGCGCCAGACACTTCGCCCGGCAGCGGCGAAGGCCAGTGTTGAGGGCGCCGACGATGCCCGCATTCGCGTCCTGGGTCACGATCTCCAGGCGGGAGTCCGCTGCGGCCATCGCGGACAGGATCGCCGCCGTGCCGTCAGTCGAACCGTCATCGACGACGATGATCCGGACATCACGCACGGTCTGCGCCTGGATGCTCTCGATCGCGCCCTGCACCGTCCTCGCGGCGTTGAAGACCGGGATGAGAATATCCACCGAATCGTCGAGCATCGCATTTCCAGCTGCAAGGCAGGTAACCGAATGTATCAGAATGGGGCGTTTGAGAAACCCGATCGGAGGTAATAACCAGCAAACTTGGCGCCTTTACGGCCGCTCTTGTTTACATGTGTGTGAAGCAACGCGGCTGAACGCCAAGGCCCGAGCGGGCATGGCAGAGTTCTCCGATCCTGACAGACGCTCGCGTGCATCCCTTACCGGGTTCTTCACACGCGGGGATAGCGGCATTGCCCTTCTGCAATGGCGGAACGAGTGTTACGAACCGTCAGTCCGCCGAACAGCCCGGGTTGAGCGGCTGAATGGGAGGGAGGAATGTTGGAAGTCACCAGATCTCACGCCAGCGACGCGGCGGTCAAACCCGCCGGAAATCATCGGTGGGTGATCGTCGCCCTGTTGTTTATCATCACGACGATCAACTATATGGATCGCAACCTGCTGGGAGTGCTGAAGCCGACGATCCAGGGCGAGTTGCACTTCAGCGAAACGCAGTACGGCGAAATCGTCTTTGCCTTCAGCATGGCCTACGCGGCCGGCTACGCCGGGATGGGCGCGTTCACCGACAGGGTGGGCATCCGGATCGGGCTCGCGGTGGCGGCGATCATCTGGTGCGCCGCATCGACGGCCCACGGACTGGTCAGCTCCGTCGCGGGCTTCACCGTGGCCCGCATCGCGCTGGGGCTCGGTGAAGGCGGCAACTTCCCGACCTGCATCAAGACGGTCGCCACCTGGTTCCCGGTCCGTGACCGGGCGCTCGCCACCGGCATCTTCAACTCCGGGTCGAATGTCGGCGGTCTGCTGGCTCCCCTGATCGCGGCATTCGTGACGGCCTATCTGGGCTGGCAGGCGGCGTTCTACTTCACCGGCGTGATTGGCTTTGTCTGGGTCGCCTTCTGGTTGGTGATGTACAAGGCGCCGGAGAAGGACCCCAAGGTTTCGCCGTCGGAACTCGCCTATATTCAAAGCGACCCGGAAGTGCCGGCCAAGAAGATCCCCTGGATCACCTTGCTGAAATATCCCGGGACCTGGACCTATCTGATCGGCGCCATCCTGACCAACCCGGTCTGGTGGTTCTACAACAACTGGGTTCCGAGTTTTCTGTTCTCGAAATTCCACGTCAATCTTCTGGCGCTCGGCCTGCCGCTGGTGGTGATCTATCTGATGACCGACGTCGGTTCGATCATGGGCGGCTGGTTGTCCGGGCGGCTGATCAAGGCGGGGTTCGGCGTCTTCACGGCACGCAAGCTGGCACTTCTCACCTGCGCGCTCTGCACCGTTCCCGTGTTCCTGGCGCCCGGCGTCGAATCGATCTGGGTTGCCGTCCTGCTGATCGGCCTCGCCATGGCGGCGCATCAGGGATTTTCGGCCAATCTGTTCACCCTGGTGTCCGACACCATGCCGAAGAACGCGGTCGCGGGCGCCGTCGGTCTCGGCGGCGCGGTCAGTTCGGTGCTGAGCGGCTTCTCCGCCGTGGTGATCGGCCACATCCTCGATGCAACGGGCAACAACTACACGTTGGTCTTCTTCGTGTGCGCCGGCGCCTATGTCGTGGCGACCGTCGCCGTACATTTCCTGCTCCCGAAGCGGCGGAGCGATCTGATCGACGCCATGGCGGCGCCCGCCGAGTAGCGCCGAGCACTACCGGCTCGGCGCGACGCCGGTTGCTGGCGCAGCGCCGGGCTGGGAGCGGCCGATCAGCACGACGGCGATCGAGCCGGCGGCGGCGAGCGCCACCAGCGGCAAGAGCGCGAGCGGGTAGCTGCCGGTCGCGTCCTTGATCGCGCCGAGCAGATAGGAGCCCGCGAACGCGCCGAGATTGGCGAGCGCGTTCACCTGGGCGATGCCCGCGGCCGCCGCCGAGCCGGACAGCCACTCGGTCGACAGCGCCCAGAACGGCCCTTTGATCGCGTAGGTGCCGGTCAAGGCCAGGGTCAGGATCAGGATGATCGGCGCCACCGAGCTGAAGGCGAAGCTGCTGAGCAGGCTGACCGCGACCAGCGCCAGCGGCCCCGCCGTGTTCCAGACTCGCTCGCCGCTGCGATCGGAACGGCGTCCCCACCAGATCATCACCACCGACGCGACGGCGAACGGGATCGAGTTGAGCAGCCCGGTCTGCATGTTGGTCAGGCCGAACGACTTGATGATCTGCGGCTGCCACAGCGACAGCGCGTTGCTGGTGGCCGAAGCGCCGGAATAGACCAGCGCGAGAATGAGCACCTGCTTGTTCCAGAGCAGGCTCCAGAGCGACGAATGCTGCGCCGGCCGTGCGCGGCTCCGTTCAGCATCCAGCCGCGCTTGCAGCCAGGACCGCTGATCGGCGGACAGCCAGCGCGCCTCGGCGGGGCCGTTCCCCAGCACGAACAGGGCGGCGATGCCGAGCAGGACCGCAGGGATCGCCTCCAGGATGAACAGCCATTGCCAGCCCCTGAGGCCGAGCAGGCCGTCGGTGCCGAGCAGCGCCGCCGAGATCGGCGAGCCGAGGAAGCTCGAAAGCGGGATCGCGACCATGAACAGGGCGACGATCCGTCCGCGATACTCGGAGGGAAACCAGTAGGTCAGATAGAGGATGACCCCCGGAAAGAAGCCCGCTTCCGCAGCGCCGAGCAGCAATCGTACGAGATAGAAGGACCACGGGCCGACCACCGCTGCCATGCAGCCCGAAATCAGGCCCCACGTGATCATGATCCGGGCCAGCCAGAGTTTCGCGCCGACCTTCTCCATGGCGAGATTGCTCGGCACCTCGCACAGCACGTAGGCGATGAAGAAGAGGCCGCCGCCCAGGCCGAATACCGCTGCCGAAAGGCCAACGTCCTGATTCATCTGCAACGCGGCGAAGCCAGCGTTCACACGGTCCACGAAGGCGACGAAGTAGCAGACCATCAGAAAGGGCACGATCCGGAGCGTGACGCGGCGCATCGTGGCCGCTTCGATTGGCGTGTCTTGCCGGTCGGTGGTCGGCATTGCGTGTGTCTCCCTGTTTTGCGGCGGCGCGCGGCGTCGGCGTCGTCAGGCACCGGAGGCGTCAGAGGCGGCGAAGCCGAAGAGCCGCGATGGCGTGTCCCAGAGAACCATGCGCCGGTCCGCCGGATCGGGCAGCCATGCGTCGAGCAAGAGCCGCGCGCCGCCGGGCGTCGCGACGTGCTCGAACTGCGTATGCGGCCAGTCGCTGCCCCACATCAGTCTGTCGGTCCCGAACGCGTCCCGCAGCATGGGCGCGGCCTTGAGGGCGGTGCACGAACCTGCTTCGCCATCCCCGAGACGATACGCTGCGGACAGCTTGACCCAGATCCGGCGAGACCCGCCCTGGCGGAGCAGAAAGCGAAAGCCCGGATCGTCGACGCCCGCCGGCGGTGCCGGGCGTCCGAAATGGTCGATGACGATCGCGGCGCCGGAGTCCAACAGGTGTGGCAACAGCGAGGGCAGTCTGGCCGCCTCGGCGTGTATCTCGATCTGCCAGCCGCGCGCAGCGACGCGGGCCAGATGCGATGCCCATTCGCGGGCGCCGAAATCCGGAGTGGACCGGCCGATCAAGTTGAGACGAACGCCCACGACGCCGGCGCTGCCCAATTCGGCCAGCGTTTCATTTGAGGCAATCGGGTCGACGACGGCAATGCCCCGAAGTCGTTGCGGACAGGTGCGGAGAGCGCCGAGCAAATAGCTGTTGTCGGTGCCGAGAAAGCTTGGCTGCACCAGCACCCCATGCGACACGGCATTCGCGGTCAGCATGGCGAGGTAGTTCGGGAGCGTTGCGTCCTCGCGTGGCTCGTAGCGCCGCTCGGCGGCGAGACCGCGCGCGGCTTCAAACACGTGCGCATGGGTATCGACGTCGCGGATCGCCGCCATGCTGGTCAACCTTCGGCCGCGATGGGGGCGGGCGTGATCCCGGCCGGGGTGGCGGCGTCAAGCGCCTTGCCGCGAGTCTCCGGCAGCAACAGCAGCGCAACCAGCACCAGGGCGTAGGCGAGGGCGGCGTTCAGGCCGATCGCGGTGCCGAGCGATACCGAGCCGCTCATGAAGCCGATCACCACCGGCAGGCCCGCGGCGAGAATCCGGCCGAAATTGTAGCAGAAGCCAACGCCGGTGCCGCGCACCCCGGCGGGATAGAGCTCGTTGAACAGCGCACCCATGCTTGCCGGAATTCCGGCCGCGCAAAAGCCGAGCGGAAAGCCGAGCAGCAGCATCATCGTGCCGCCGATCGGCAGCAGAAGGTAAGCGATCGTGACGACCACACAGCCGACCGCGAACAGGGCAACGCTCGGACGACGGCCGAGCCGGTCCAGCAATTGCCCGGCGACAATGCAACCGAGACCGAAGGCGACGATGATGATCGCGAGATAGAGGCCGGTCCCCATCACGGACAGACCGCGCTCGGTTCGAAGATAGGTCGGCAGCCAGGTAAACAGGCCGTAGAAGCCGCCATGCGCGCCGAGGCCGAACAGGCCGCCGATCAGCGTCACCCGCAGGGTTTCCGGTGCGAACACGCCGAGCAATGTCGCCATGAAGCCCGGCTGATGACCCTTCGCGGCGGCGCGCGGCGGCTCCGGCACCCTCCGCCGGATGTAGAGGATCAGCAGCGCCGGCAGCAATCCGATCGCGAACATCACCCGCCAGGCGATGCCGGGGTCGAACAGCGAGAAGGCGGCGGCGTACAGCAGCACCGCCGCGCCCCAGCCGACCGCCCATCCGCTCTGCACGGCGCCCAGCGCCTTGCCCCTGTGCTCCGGCCGGATGATTTCTGCCATCAGCACCGCGCCGCAAGCCCACTCGGCGCCGAAGCCGAAACCCTGGATCGCCTTTGTCACCAGCAACTGCCCGAAACTCTGCGCAAAGGCGGCGGCAAACGTCGCGAGCGCGAACCACAGGACCGTGACCTGTAGCGCGCGTACGCGCCCGATCCGGTCGGACAACGCGCCGCCGAGCCAGCCGCCGAGTGCGGAGGTCACGAGCGTCACGCCGCCGACCAGACCGGCCTGCCCGTGGCTCACGTTCCAGGTCGCAATCAGCGCCGGGATGATCAGTCCGAACATCTGCACGTCGAGCGCATCGAGCGCCCAGCCGCCGAAGCACGTCCAGAATGTCAGCCGCTCGACTCGCGTTATTTGCCGATACCACTCAAACATGGCGCCCCTCCCAACCACTCGATTGCCCATTTACATTTGTAACTTCACGCGCTTGCAGCCGGGACAAATCTGTCACCGGATTTCAATGTGATACCGGAAGCTTGCGGCGCTTCCTTGAGAGCGCCGCCATTCGAGCGGCCGGTTGTCGAACCCGAAGGCGAGCCGGTCGATCTTGACCACCGGTTCACCCGGTATGAGGCCGGGCAGATGCACGCCGGTGCCGTCCGCCGTTCCGACGCTCAGCGTTTCCTCTGCCCGTCCCACGACCTCGCCACACAGCCGCTCATAAGCCGGATAGAGCAGCGGACCGATCTCCGCCTCGTCCGCCGTCAGCAGCGGCGCGAAACGGTCATGCGCGAGCCAGATGTCTTCGGCGAGGAACGGCCTGTCGCCGGAGAGGCGCAGCCTGGATAGGCGGATCACCTCGGTTTGCAGTGAAATCTTCAGGGCGTCGGCGACGTGCGGCGGGCATCGTGGCTGTAGCTCCCGCCGCACGAGGCGGCTGCCGGGGATGGCGCCTTTGTTCCCCTGTCCGGCATGCCGGAAGAACCGGAACAGCGACGAGGTGAAGTCGGGCCGCTTGACGAAGGTGCCGCGCCCCTGGTGCCGCTCCACCAGTCCGTCGCTGACCAGAGCATCGAGCGCCTTCCGCACGGTACCCACGGCGAGATCGTGACGCGCCGCCAACTCCGCCTCGGTCGGGATGGCGCCGCCGGGCAGCAGATGTCCGTCCGCGATCTGCGCCGCGATGTCGTCCCGCAGACGCTGATACCGGGGCAGCCTGACATCGCTCACCTTCGGCCCTCACATTCATGTAGTCATCTATATGAATATCTGATTGCGCGTGGATTGCAAGCGGTTTTCTCAGCCGGTCGGCGTGCGATTCCGTTTCCGCCAGTGATTGGCTGTTACGGCGCCGGCAAGCCGGCGATCCAGACGGACGCCGCGTCCAGCAACTCCGCCATCACCTGTGCCGCGGTTTTGCCGGTACGGGCAGAGACGCGAAAGGCGTGATCGGCGTTCTCCACGAAGGTGAGCGTCGCTCGCGTCCCGAGATTTCGGGTTAGATCCTCAAGCAAGCCCCGCTCCGCCAGCGCGTCGCGTGTTCCTTGCAGGAACAGCATCGGACTATCGACACGGAACAGATGCCGGCCGCGATCGGCCGACGGCCGGCCGGCCGGGTGCAGGGGAAAGCCGAGAAACAGCAGGCCGCGCACGGACGGCATCGCCGCCGTTGCCTGCGCCTCTGACGTCATGCGTCCGCCGAATGACTTGCCGCCCGCGACGAGCGGCAACCCGGGCAACTGCCGGTGCGCCGTTAGCACGGCTTGCCGCACCGTTGTCTGCGCAAGCGGCGGCCGATCAGGTCGTTTGGAGCCGTGTTCGATGTACGGGAAATTGAAACGGAGCGTCGCGATCCGGCGCTCGGCCAGCCCTGCCGCGACCTCGGCGAGGAACGGATGGCTCATGCCGGCTCCCGCCCCATGCGCGAGCACGTAGCAAGCGGTGGCGCGCGGCGGAGTGAGCAGCAAGCCGGAGACGCGTTGCGTCCCGTCAACCTCGATCGTGAGCGCTTCCGCGCGCGCCGTCAGGACCGGCCGGTGCGGCTGAACCAGCGCCGCACGCGCCGCAGCAGCCCGTTGCCGAGAACGTCTTGCAGCCGTGCCACTTCCGCTTCGGCGGCTTCCGCGCGGGCCCGCGCCGAGGCTTCGCCCAAACGGAGATCCGTGCTTTGCGAGCGCATGTCCTGGAGTTCGGCCGCCAGCCTGGCGATGCGCGCCTCGGCGGAACCGGCCGGAATGTCTGTGCCCCTCGACGATGTGGCGAGGGCAACGGGCGCGCGTTTGCGTGGCCGCGCCAGCGCCGACGCCGGAACAGCGACTCGGGCCGCGCCGCGATTCGCCCGCCGGTGCTGCCAGCCCTGGCGGTTGGCGAGCCGGATCGCCGCGCGCTTGCTGATCGCCTTTGCCCGCGCGAGTTCATCGTAGGAGAGCCACCGTGTTTCGCCGTGCTGGCCGTTCACAGTCCCGTCCATGCGCATTCCTCCCGCTTCGTTCCGCCCGGCAAGCCTGTCAGACGGAATCGAGCCGGCGCAACGGGAACGTGACCGTCGTCCGGCTCGATCGCTTCGGAAGCTCCGGCAACGCCCCGCCTTTTGGCGGGGGAGCTGCCGTTTTCGGAACGACTAGGACGACGGCGTGGCGGACCACATGGCCTGCACCGCACCCGACCCCGCATAAGCGTACATCGTGCTCGCGGTGCCGGCGTGATCGACGTTGACGGAAGCGGAGAAATGCCCGGTCGAGTCGACGGTCGCCTTGACCCAGTCGGCGTCACCCTTGGCCGGCGTGCCGTAGGTCCGCCAGTCGAGATAGACCGGCTGCGTGGGATCGGTCTCGGTTCCCGTGATCGTTTGCACGGCGGCCTTCAGGGTCGCGGGCTCGTTGACGGTCAGCGTGTTCGCCGCCGGTGGCGTCGACGAAGAGCCGGCAACCGTGAATTTGAAGGTATGCGCGCCCGACCGGTTCTCGGCGATCGTTCCGCCCGGCACGGTCTTGCCGTCGATCGTTGTTCCCGTGAGGTACAGGTTGCGGTCGAGGGAAGGCTGGCCGCCGTATAGATCGTTGAGGAAGTTGACGGTGAAGGTGTGCGCGCCGGCCGTGAAATTTCCGAGCACGTCGAAGGTCTGTGATTGACCTGCCGCGTGCGAGGCGGTCGCGGTTTGGGTGCCGCCGATCTGGGTGCCATCCACCGAAATCGTGAACTGCGCATCGCCCTGGTAGGCATTCTCGGAGATCTTAAGCGCCAATGTGTGCGAGCCGCTGCCGATCGTGACCACCGAGCCGCCCGAGGAGCCGCCGGTGGAGGAGCCGGACGAGGAGCCGCTGGACGAGGAGCCGCTGGAACCCGATCCGCCGGATACGGTGCTGCCTGAACCCGATCCGCCCGATGACGAGCCGCTGCCCGTTGTCGTGGTGGCGCTGCCGGAGCCGGCGCCGAAATATTTCGCCCAGGCGGCGGCTTCTAGCGGCCGCTCGCCGTTGACGAAGTCGTAGGCGCTCTGGTCGTTGGACCAGATGTTGACGTTCGTAACTTTCACGCCCTGCGCTTCCGCGGTTTGCAGCGAGCTCGCGAGCCATTGCACGAATAGCGGATCGTCCTTCGGGCCGAGCGAGCCGTCGCTCGGGGTGCCGGCGCCGGTCTCCGACATCGAGATCGGCTTGTTGTGCAGCTTGGCGAAGTCGATAAAGTTCTGGAACGAGAACCCGGCCGAGCCCAATGCCGGCGTCGGGTTCCACTGGCTCCCGTTCATGTACTGCCAGAAATGCTCGCGATCGACCGGATCGGCGGCCCAGGTCGCCGGATCGATCTGCGCGTTGCCGCCCTGCGACCAGTTCGTGTAGTCGCCGGTCCAGATGTTTGAGTATTCGTCGAGGCTGATGATGTCGACATACTGATCGCCCGGGTAGAGCTGTGTGACATCGCCCTGCGTCCAGGTCATCGCGGCCGGGTTCCACACCACTTGCGCCGTGATGCCGTCGGCCTTGCCTTCAGAGTGGATCAAGTCCGCAATGTGCTGGAAGGCGGTGACGAAATCCGCCTCGGTCTGCGCGCTGCCGTCCGAGTACGGCGACCAGCCCATGAATGTCCCGTCGAACTCGTAACCGGGACGGAATTGCGCGGTCTTGTAGCCTTCCTGCGCCCAGGCGTCGACAATGCCCTTGTAGTCGGCGTCGAGCGAGCCAGAAATGATTTGCTTGTAGTAGTTATCGACCGTTCCCCATTGGCCGGACGCGTCGGACATCGGCACGCCCACGACCGGGATGGTGCCGGAGCCCGGACCCACATAGTTGTCCCCGGTTTTCGCCGCCGACCACGCGGTCCAGCCGGCGCTGCCGGCGAGGCCCGCGGCGCCCTGGCCGTTATCGGTGTAGAAATCATAGTACTGCGGGCGTGTGCCCATCAGCTTGGTAAATGCGTCGTACTGCTGCTCGAAATAGGCTTCATCGGAGGCATCGTTGCCGTTTGGCTGGCCGTCCAGGTATGCGCCCAATCCGAATGCAGTGCCGGTTGAGTTGGTCACAAGCTAATCCTTTCGCTTTTCTGAAAACGCGGTCGCGCTGACGCGCCGCAATTGCGGTCGTTCTTGTCGGCTGAGAAATACGGACGGGCGCGGGCCAGCCCGGACGCAGGGGTTAAGAGCTGGCGGGCACCGCTACCATTCTCGGCACGCCAGCGCCGCTGAGCCTGGCGTTGGTGCCGATCGCCGTTGCCAACAGTTGCTTTTGCAAATGAGTTGGAACGGCGCTTCCTGACCTAACCCCATTGGGGGTGACGCGCCGGCGTCAGGACGGCTCTGCCGCGATACTGGCGGGTAGTTCTGATCGGGGAGCCGGTTTGTTCGTCTGCGGCCGGCAAAATGCCGGCCCCCGGCGCGCAAATGGATTTCCCGCGATGTGTGCATTTTGCCTTCGCTCCGCCAAGTCAAGACGAACCGGATGAGCTACGAAGCCGGCTAGCTCACATCGTGAGCGTGCTCAGTCACGCTGGCACGTTCCACTTACCGGTGCCGCCGTTCGGGCGACAGAGGCATTATTTGGGCGGACCCATTGCGGAAGAGTAAAATGAACAATCAAAAAGCGTTCTCGGAAAGTTCGTTAATCTAGAGATTATTCTGTGCAGATGTGAAACCAAAAGGACGGATTAGTTACACTCAAAATTATAGCAGGTAAGAACAATATGATGCTGGACGCTGTCGGGTAGCGCGGGCCTCGATCCGGGAATATCCGGCGGAACTGATTGAGCAATGCAACTACTTTTCAGACCCGGTTAAACCGTGCCGCGTGCGCAATCCGCGGCTCGGCGGCGCGTAAGTGCGGTGTAAGACCCGGCTAAGGAGCGTCGCCGCGGGTCGGCTGGTCCTCGCCCCGTTCGTGCTTCTTCAACTCGTCCTTCGTCATCGGCGTTTGCCGCCAGTCCCCCTGGTCGGTGAAGCGATCCGGGAATTCGCCGTAGTTTTCCTGGATCGCGGCTTCCTCCACCGTGACACCCGGGATCGGCTCGTTCCGCGTCATGGGATTGGGGAGCAAGCCGCTGCCGGCGCTCATCTCCATGCCGATCAGCTCGCGCGCTCGTTCCCAATACTCCAGGTTCCGGCCGTGCGGCCGGCCGTCGGCTTCCCAAAGATGATAAGCCCTTGTGCGGATGCGGTTTTCGAGCTCTGGCGTGTGTTCGAGGGGGTTGTCGCTCATCGGCTACGCTCCTTCGCAGGTCTCGTTCGCAACGCGCGGACGGCGGCGGGAGTTGACGGCATCAGTCCACCGCCCGGCCGCTCGCGTTCACGCCTCCTAGAACCCGGCACAAACCCGGGCGTTGCAAACCTCAGGCGGCGCTTCGCGCGTCTGGCTTTCGGCGCCGCCGAACCCGCCGCAACCCGAGGGAGGCTCGCGCCCGCGTACCGCTTCAATCATGATGCGGTCCAACTGGCTGACCGGGCCGCCGGGACATCCGTCTTGCCGGCATGGTCGGAGCGGGACGCGCCGCGGGCAGCCAGGACGGAAACCGGCGTTTCGTCCATCGGGAGCCAGCCGACGCAGCCTCGCGATCGGCGCTGCTTCCTTCGGCTTGGAGGAGGAACAAATGCCTTCATCCGGTCGCCGATTGCCTGCCGTTTTCGGCATCGCTGTCGTCACGCTGACCGCGTGCGCCGCGACCTACTCCGCGCCCGCCGTGCCGCCGCCGCTCGCGGAGCGAGTGCCTGCGCCACCGATCGCCCAGGTGCCGTTGATTTGGGAACCGGGTCACTACACCTGGGATGGCGCGCAATACGCCTGGTCGCCGGGACGGTGGGTGGATCGCGCGGGACACGGCACCTTGTGGCAGGACGGGTATTGGCAGCGGCGCGGGACGCGCTACGAGTGGGTGCCGGGCCATTGGATGTGACGAACGAAAGCGTGATTGGCGCGCGGGCGGCGAGGCGGCGTTTCTTGCCGGACGTCGCGCTTTCTCAGGTAAGGAGGCCGGGATTGTGACACCCTCCTTTCGTCCGCTCGCCTACACCTGGGCCGGAATCGTCATCGGATCGTTGGGCGGCGCCGGCGCATTGCAGGTCATGGGTCCGCCGCCGCCGCGGATGCAGGCGGCCGTGCCGCCAGCCCCGCCAAGCCGGCCGCCGCCGCAGATGCAAGCGGCGTTGCCGCCAGCCCAATCGAGCCGGCCGCCGCCGGTCTTGCCGCCGCCGTTGGCCTCTCCGGGCAGGGAGCCGGACCCCGTCCTGACGCCGGCGCCGGGAACGGATCTGCCATCGGCCGCCATCGAGGCGAGCGTCAAGCCGCCCGGCCCGCCACCCTCCGGCCCTGCCATTGCCGATCGGAGCGCCGGTCGTGAGCCGCAAGCCGCCGAGCTGCCCGCACCGCCGCGCAAGCCCGGCTCCGAGCGCCGCCGCGCCGCCTCCGTCCAGCCGAAACCAGCCCCGGCGGAGGGCGTTGCGGAGGCGAAGCCGCGATATGTCGGCGTCTTCGTGACCCAAGCGGACGGCACACGGCTGTTCAAGGCTCTGCCCTGAGCCGTCTCCGGTCCGCTGGTCTGACAGGGAGGACCGGGTGATGGTGCGGACCGGAGCCGTGGCGTGGACGGCGCTGCTTTTGGCCGGAGGGGCTGTGCTCGGCACGGCACCGGCGCTGGTTGGCGCGTTATTGGCAGAGCGCGTTGTGCCTTTGTCAACATCAGGGACGCGGAGCAGCATCGCGGGAAGCGTCATGCCGTCGCCGTAAGAAGACAGGTTGTTCGCCTTGCGCAGCACTTCGATCGGGCCGGCGATGTCGAGCAAGAGAACGCGCGGGGGGACTACCACATAGACGGGGACGAGCGTTGGTGCGGCATCGGCCTTCATGCGGCCACGACCTCGTTCCGGCCGGCGAACACCGTGTCGGCGCAGGAGCGCAGCAGGAACACGCGCTGCATCGC
>JAVHMZ010034157.1:0-12590 GCA_034782995.1 Amazona versicolor | reverse complement strand
ACCCGTCGTACCCAAACGTCTGCGTCCAGCCCGAAGTCGCCGCCGAAGCCAGGCGCCGCTGCGCATCGTACACGTAGTTCACCGTGAACTGCGTGCCCGAGCGATTGTCATCCATGCTGACGATCTGTCCGTTGTTCGCTGTCGCCGAGTAGTTGTAGCGCGCCAACAACGTAGTCGCACTCCCGTTCGCTCCCCAGTCGATCGCCACCAGCTGGTTCAACTGGTTGTACCAAAGCCCCATAGCCGAAATCGGAGTGCTCTGCGTCACGTTATGCCGAGCCAGATAAGTCATCTGATTCGCCGCGTTGTAACCGGCGTTTGTCGCCCAAACGGTGGACAACGTATCGGTCAACCCGCTCAGTCGGCTCATCGCATCGTACGAGTAAGTCAAACCGCTCGGACCGACGGGGTTCCCGCCATCGCCAAAGTATCCGGTAATGGTCGGATAGGTCATCGAACTAACCTTGCCCTCCGAGTCATAAACCCACGATCCCGCCATCGTTAGCGCCAGGCAATTCCCGCTACTATTCCGGTATACATTCAGTCGTTTGCCTTGCACCTGCCCAGCCGTCGTGTAACTGTACTCCTCGTTGTAATTGTAATACCCAGTGCCGCCGCATTTACCTCCCCATTGCACCGCCGCTACCCGCCCCCAAGCGTTCGCCGCATAGGATCCACTCAAAGGATCTGTATCATGAGAGTAAGTAATCGTCTGCGTCGCATCCGAGCCGTGCGTCACCTGCGTCACCCGCTGATACGTGTCATAAATGTACGTTGTCACCTGCCCCTTCGCGTCCGTCCGGGTGTGCAGCGTACCATCTGCGTTATAAACGTAACTCGTCTTCCCGCTCTCCGGATTGATCACGCTCTTTAGCTGCTGATTTGCGTTGTAAGCGAACGTCCGCGTCTGGGTTACGCCCCCGCGCGTCATGGCCACCTTCACCAGATGATTCAGCAAATCATACGTGTAGTAAGTCTGGAGAGTGTTCGCTCCACCGTTCACCGAAGGCGGATTCGGGCGCGGTCGCTATCTTGGGGAGGTTGTTGCCGTCCCGCAAGCTCCCGTCCGGCTCCACCACTTCGACCGTGGTCGCCTGCACCTGATAAGCCCCGCTCAGCACCTGCCCTCCAGTGATCGGGTTGGTATCCAGCGGCACTGTATAGGCATAGTTGGTCACCGCACCCGTAGCCGCCGTGTTGGTCGCAATTCGCCCATCCGTCTTGTAAGTCGCCCCCTGCTGCGTCGCGTGGCTAAAGGCGCGCTGAAACGCGTCGCCCGATGCCATGCTGCGCAACCGAACGCCTCCTTTCACCACTGTACGTAGCGCCGCACCGCGGCTTCGGCCGGGCCCGCCACCCTCAAAGCTGGCGGTGGCTTACTGCAGCACGTAGCTTCCCTTTCCCTACGCGAGCGATAGCGAAGGGTTACAAGCATCCGAATGGACCGACACCTGAATGCGGCCTTTGGCGAGCCCTTTCTTGGCCGGCAGGAGAACCCACTCATAAGTCCCATTCTCATCCGTCTTCCCGGTTGTCCGTTGTTTCTCGCCTTCTGAATTGCCCTCCATATCGAGAGCTGTCCCGGCTTTGAATCCTTTGGCCGATAACGTCACGGCTTCCGCGTTCGGAGTGACTAAGGTCGCTTCCACAGTGCACCCTTTGTCTACTCCCCTAAGGGGAAAGGGAACCACACTCGCATAAACTCTTGCGGTTTCATCCGATGAGATCAAAGCAACGCGTTTCACTTCTCCTAGCCCGCCCTCCACAGTCAGGTCTACCGTGTCGTTCGGCTTGTCTGGCCTCCCGCAGATTGTTTCAGCTCTGCCGGCGCATATCACAACGCCGGATTCGTTCAGAGTGACGCCGGGAAGATTCGTTTGCGGTTGACCGCCCGTGAGCCAAAAAACAAGTGAATACGTTTTGTCTCTGCGAAGGCCGGACGCCACCATCCGATATTTGACGACCGTCCGGCCGTCCGTAACACCACGCAAAAGCTCCTTAAATTCGAGAGTTGCGCCTGGCGTGCTCGCCTTAACTCCCCACGCGCGCTGCATTGCAACGAGTTTTTGCAGCTTCGCTTGCGCAGATTGCGCAACGGTCTCTTGAGCCACCAAGATCTGAGTGGCCACGAGGAGGATGAGCGTCATAAATCTCTTGTATTTGGAAATCGTGTGGAAACGTTCCTCCTACTGCTCACGTTAACCCCAAGCGCGTACCCCACGCATCCCGAGATAGGATCAGTTCCAAGCCATACGGCCCACCATCCTTCCTCGCCGCTTGGAGGGCAGAAGAGTTCCAAGAGAGTGCGTTCCAGCGTTGAATGCAGAAACGCATTCAGAACCAGCGCAGCTATGAACATGCCTGGCAGGATCCAGATCCAACGCCCAGCAAGCGCGACCTGGGGGTATCGCGCCTGAATCAGCCGACCACAAAAGAATGCCGGGCCGAAGGCCAAACCAATGATGCTAACCGCCTCTAGGATCCTCTCAACAGACCCAGAATGACTTAGCCAGTCCGGCAGTAACATCGTAAAAAGGCCCCAAACTACGGAACTTACCCAGACAACCACCTGCTGGACCGCAAAATTAAGGAATGATCTTGGGGAACGCCCCTGTTCCAACTGCGTCCCCGCGAAGTAGACGCGGTTAGTAGTCTGTGCGCCGTAGATGCCATTCGTTGTCCATTGAAACGCGATCGTGGATAGCAGCTTCCCATCCGGTCCGTAGTAGTAAATCGTGTCGTAGTTGTAAACGTAGCCGCTCCCGAAGCCAGCTAGTAAGCTGTCCCGGTCATTCTGTTAGGTTTGATTCTGCGTTTGGGATCGGTATAGGTCCAGCGAAACGGCCGTGCGGACTTCGAGTAAACCCGGATGTATTTGCGCAGCTTGTTGCCTAAATCCGCGACCGAGGTGAAAATACCGCGCGAGATCACGTCACGTTGGATCTTGGCAAACCAGAGCTCGACCTGATTGAGCCAGGACGAGTAAGTGGGTGTGAAGTGAAACCGGACTTTAGGATTTTCGCTCAGGAACTGTTCCACGTCTTTGGTTTTGTGGGCTGATAGATTGTCCAGGACGATATGGATCTCCTCAGCCCAGGTAGTCCGATCGACTAAACCTTTGAGAAACGCGATGAACTCCGCGCTGGTATGCCGCGCGGCAGTCATCCCCTGTACCTTGCCGGTGGTCACGTCCAGCGCCGCATACAGCGAGAGCGTTCCGTGCCGGTAGTACTCGAAGCCGTGCCGTTCCGCTCTGCCCGGCGACAACGGAAGCCGCGGATCCAGGCGGTCGAGAGCTTGTATGGCGGTTTTCTCGTCCACGCAGAACACCGCCGCATGCTGGGGCGGCTGCATGTACAGGCCAATGATGTCAGCGGCTTTCTCCTCAAACTGCGGATCGTCGCTCGCCATGTACCGATCCAGGCGATGTGGTTTTAAACGAGCCTGCGCCCACACTCGCTGCACGGTGGTCTTGCTCAAGCCCAAAGCGGCGGCCATTTTCCTGCAGGACCAGTGCGTGCTGCCATCCGTTGGCGGCTGGGTGGTCTTGCGGGCCACACGCGCCTGCACCGCCGCTGTTACTACCCGCGGCTTACTCCCTTTATGCCGCGCTTCGAGTCCGGCTAACCGGTCTTTCTCGAATCGCTTCTTCCACCGCCAGATCGTCGGACCGGTGGTGTTCAACTGCGCAGCGATCTTCTCCCACGTCAGCCCATCTGCCAGAGCTAAAATGATGCGGGCTCGGAAGACATCGCCTGCGGGCAGTGTTCGCGATTGCGCCCACTTTGCTAATTCTGCTCTCTCTTGTGCAGTTATCTCAAACAATCTTCGATAATGTCCCACACCTCAGAGACGTTCGTAAGGATCATTTAGTTATGATCGGGACAGTTTACTAGAAGCTCCGAGGTAGGTCGCATCCGCACAACCGAATCGATAGCTTGCACTCGGAAGTATCGCCTGAAATGCCGGATTCGGCACGGGTCCGTTGAAGTCTTCGAAGAACAGAGTTTGGGCCGGTGCCGACCGGTTGAGGGTGAGAGTGAACAAGAGGAGAGGTGAAAGGGTGAGAGACAGAGCGCTCATGCGAGATCTTCGCATGCGGTTTCCTCCTTCGCGAAAGTATATCGATTCGCCACGAGCCGTTCACACACGCGCGTCCCCTCGTGTTTTGCATCTCGCGTTGTGAATAGTTAAGCTAGGTTATGGTAGACCGTGAAATTCCGGAGGGGCTTACTTTTGATGATGTCCTCCTGATTCCCTCCCGCAGTGAGATTCTTCCCGCCGATGCCGATACGCGCACTCGGCTGACTCGCAATATCACCTTAAACATTCCCATCGTCAGCGCAGCGATGGATACGGTTACAGAGTCTCACTTGGCCATCGCGTTGGCCCAGCAAGGCGGCATCGGCTTCATTCATCGCAACATGAAGATCGACCGGCAAGCAGAAGAGGTTGATCGCGTCAAACGTAGTGAGAGTGGAATGATCGTCGACCCGGTGACCATCGGTCCGGACCGCAAGATCGCCGAAGCGCTGACCTTGATGGAACGCTACCGCATCTCCGGCGTGCCGGTTACGGAAAATGGCAAGCTGGTGGGTATTCTGACTAACCGCGATCTGCGGTTTGAGACGCGATACGATCTGCCTGTTTCCGACGTGATGACCAAAGAGAATCTGATTACGGTTCCGGTCGGCACGACATTGGAAGAGGCGGAGGCAATTCTCCATCGTCATCGCGTGGAGAAGCTACTGGTAGTTGACCAAGATTACAACTTGAAAGGCCTGATCACAGTCAAAGACATTCAGAAAAAGCTGAAATACCCCAACGCCGCTAAAGATGAGCAAGGGCGCTTACGGGTCGGCGCTGCCATTGGCGCAACGGGCGACTTTCTGGATCGGGCGCAAGAGCTGGTGAAACGCAAGGTGGACGTGCTCGCGATCGATACGGCGCATGGGCATAGCTCGCGCGTGGTGGACGCCGTGAAAACGATCCGGCGAGCCATTCCCGACGTGCAGTTGGTCGTCGGCAATGTTTCCACTTATGAAGGCGCGTGCGAGTTGATTTCGCTGGGAGTCGATGGCGTAAAGGTTGGGATCGGCCCGGGATCGATTTGTACAACTCGCGTTGTTACGGGTTCAGGCGTTCCACAGATCACGGCCATTTCCGAATGCAGCCGGGCCGCGCGGAACGCGGGTGTTCCCGTGATCGGAGACGGCGGCATTAAATACTCAGGCGACATTACCAAGGCTATAGCCGCAGGCGCTGACACTGTGATGATCGGTAGTTTGCTGGCGGGAACGGATGAGAGTCCCGGAGAAACTGTCCTGTTCCAGGGCCGCACGTTTAAGACATACCGTGGCATGGGTTCACTCGGCGCGATGGCGCAGGGGAGCAGTGACCGGTATTCTCAAGACGGCAGCCCGAAGCTGGTGCCCGAAGGGATCGAGGGGCGCGTTGCTTCGAAGGGACCTTGCGCCGACTTTGTGTATCAACTCGTCGGAGGACTGAAGGCCGGTATGGGCTACTGCGGATGTCCCGACATCGCGTCTTTGCAGCAGAACGCCCGGTTCCTGCGCGTTTCTCCCGCCGGACTTCGAGAGAGTCACGTGCACGACGTCATCATTACAAAAGAAGCTCCTAATTACCGGATTGAATAAGCCCGCCGAAGCTGTCCGGGCATCTCAGTAAGCTACACTACCGATTTACCAAATGCGTTGGTTCCGGCTCCTGGAAGTAGCCGCTCTGTGCAGCTTATCCGCCTGTGCACCTTTGCTGGCGCAATCCGGCGTTGGAATATTCCGCAGCAACTGCGCGTTCTGCCATGGAATCGACGCGCGCGGCGGCCGCGGACCAAGTCTTGTCGCTTCGCGCATCTCACAAGGCACGACGGACGACGCGTTGGTCAAAATCGTGACTCACGGCATACCCGGAACGGAAATGCCCGGTTTTGACCTCGAGAAAGACGACCTGAATGCGTTGATCGGATACATCCGTCAACTTGGCGGAAAGCACGTCAAGACGGGCGATTTACCCGGAAATGCGGAACACGGTCGCGTCATCTACTCAAAACAGGGTTGCGCCAGTTGTCACCGGATCGGCGAAGCCGGTGGGGTATATGGGCCGGAGTTGACTCGGATCGGATCCAGCCGATCTGCGGACTATCTTCGCGAATCCGTTACCAGCCCATCTGCCGACATATCACCGGACTTCGAAGGCGTCACGGTCGTAACCATTCGCGAGGGCACCAAGATTAGTGGCGTCCGAGTAAACGAGGACACCTTCTCCGTTCAATTACGACTACCGAACGAAAAGTTCGTGATGTTCGACAAAGCTTCTCTGTCGTCCGTTGTGTACCTAAAAGAGTCCTTAATGCCGTCCTATAAAAGTCTGACTGCGACCGACCTGGATGATCTCGTATCCTATCTCGCTTCGCTTCGCGGTGAGTCTTCGGGAGCAGACGTCAGAAAAGCGAAGGGGATTCACTGATGCGGACATATGCGCGTGCGCTCGCCTATCTCCTGAGTTTCCTGTCCACCGACGCGATCCGAGCACAAGTCTCGTATAACGATCTCGTTCACGCGAAGGATAGACAAAACGAGTGGTTAACCTATTGGGGCGATTATTCCGCCGTTCGTCACCGTCAGCTCGATCAGATCAATACGAGCAACGTGAAAGACCTGCGTCTCGAATGGATTTACCAGACGGGAAAGAGCGGCGCATTCGAAACGGTGCCGCTTGTGGTCGATGGAGTAATGTATATCACCGCGGGTGACGGTGTTGCTGCCGCGCTCGATGCAAAAACGGGGCGCCAACTTTGGCGCTATGCGCACTTATTTCCGGAAGGGCGCGTCGCAAACGGCGTGAATCGGGGCCTCGGAATGTTAGGGCACCGGTTGTTCATGGTGACACCGGACTCCAATATTGTTGCCATCGATTCAAAGACCGGAAAGTTGTTGTGGCAATCCGAGATGGCGCCTTACGTTGCCGGACAGCACTACGCTACCTTAGCCCCACTTGTAGTAAAGGACAAAGTCATCGTCGGTATTTCTGGAGGCGAACAAGGGGTTCGGGGTTTCATCGATGCTTACGATGCTGCAACCGGGAAACGGGCCTGGCGCTTTTATACAGTTCCGTTGAAGGGTGAACCCGGAGGCGATACCTGGTTAAACGATTCCGCCGAACGCGGCGGCGGCCCAACGTGGATGACCGGCACTTATGACCCGCAGCTTGAGACCGTTTACTGGGGAGTTGGAAATCCTGGCCCGGATCTTTACGGAGACGTACGCAAGGGCGACAACCTCTATACTTGCTCCCTCGTGGCGTTAGATCCCGACACGGGAAAACTCAAATGGTATTTCCAATTTACACCGCACGACACTCACGATTGGGATGCCAATGAAACCCCCATGCTGCTCGATCTCCCTTGGAATGGTAAGCCGCGCAAACTAATTGTGCAGGCTAATCGGAACGCGTTCTTCTATATATTAGACCGCGAAACGGGACAATTTCTCAAGGGTTACTCCTTCGCCCGCCAAAACTGGGCGAAAGGACTAAATGATGCGGGCCGCCCGATCGTCATCGAGAAAACTGAGCCGTCCGAAGAAGGAACTCGCGTTTGTCCGGGGCTCGCCGGAGCGGCTAACTGGATGGCGCCCACCTATAATCCCGACACGCAGCTTTTCTACTTTTCGGTTCGCGAGCAGTGCGACGTTTATTACAGTTCTCCGCCAGTGTTCACGCCTGGAAAATCTTACTGGGGAACAGCGACCCGAGCGGAAACTACCGAGAAGGATTACGGGCTTCTCAAAGCGATGGATCCAATTACCGGCAAGACCAAATGGGATTTCCGCTTCCATCATGCTTCGTGGGGAGGCACTCTGTCCACGTCCGGCGGCCTCATCTTTTGCGGCGATGAAGACGGCTATCTAATGGCGTTCGACGCGCGAACCGGTAAGAATCTTTGGAAGATGAATACCGGCAGCCGTCTGGTGACCGCACCGATCACTTACATGTTGGAGAACCGCCAGTATGTCACCATGCCGGCGGGCGCAGCGCTGCTCACCTTTTCACTGCCGAATTAGCAGTCGGGTATACTTTTCGCTTATGATTTCCCGACGCGACTTTCATCTTGGCGCTCTCGGCACGCTTGCCGCTGCGCGCTTGTTCGCCAAACCCAATTCCGTAGTCGACGGTGTGCAGATAGGCGCGCAGTCATACAGTTTCCGTGACCGTTCTCTCGATGCCGCTTTGCAGGCCATGACGGAGATCGGCTTGTCTGAATGCGAACTGTACCAGGGTCATGTAGAGCCTAAGCTGAAGGGAGCACAACTCCAGAAATGGAGGGAAACAGCCCCGCTTAGCTCTTTCGAGGCAATCCGCAAGAAGTTCGATGATGCAGGTGTTCGACTTTACGCCTTCAACTGCAGTTTTCGCGACGACTATTCCGATCGCGCCATCGAGCATGGCTTTGAAATGGCAAAAGCTCTTGGAACTGACAAGATCACTGCGTCTTCCACGCTGACTACTGTCGATCGGATCGATAAGTACGCGCAAAAATATAAGGTCTATGTCGGGATGCACAACCATTCGAACATGAAGGGTGGAGAGTTTGCCACGCCGGACAGCTTCGCCACCGCGATGCGCGGTCGCTCTCCTTACATCTGCATCAATCTCGATATCGGTCACTTTACGGCTGCTAATTTTGACGCTGTCGATTTCCTTAGGCAGCATCACGATCGTATTCTGACGTTGCACATCAAAGATCGAAAACGAAATCAGGGCGATAACATGCCCTTCGGTAAAGGCGACACTCCCATCAAACCCGTTCTACAGCTACTGAAGCAGAATCAATGGAAGATTCCAGCCAACATCGAATACGAGTACGAAGGCAAGGACACGGTCGAAGAAGTCCGTAAATGCTACGAATACTGCAAGCAGGCGCTGGCATAGCAGCGCATGGCACAATACGACGCATTCGCGGAATTCTACAATCGCGAATGGGGTCAGGAATACCATGCCCAAATCATGGGTGTTCTCGATCGCCTGCTGCTATGTGATCTTCAAGTAGGCGACTCGATTCTCGACGTGGGATGCGGAACCGGTCTTGTTGCCGCGCAGCTTACCTGTCGAGGATTTCTCGTGACCGGATTCGACCCTTCCGAAGAAATGCTCCGATTCGCGCGGGAGAATGCACCCCATGCGACATTCTTCCAAGGCGACGCGCGTTCCTTCTGTCTCGAGACGGCCGTCGATTCTTCCATCGCAACGTTTGAAGCAATGAACCATCTTCTCGAACCTTCTGACCTGGCCGCGGCGTTGCAACAGATCGCCGCTGCCACAAAGAGGTGCTTCGTTTTTGACATGAATCGCGAAACACCTTACGACATGTTCTGGAACGGCGGTCATTGCGTTCGGGTCGGCGACACTGAATGCAACCTGACGGCAAGCTACGACCCTATTTCCCGAATCGCGCAGTGCCGCACCGAAGTCGACGGCAAAATAACCACAATCATGCAGCGTTACCACGACGCAGAAGAAGTTGAACAAATGCTTCGCCATGCGGGCTTCCAAAAAGTACATCGATGGGATGCACGTCGCGATCTCGGGATGTGGGGCGACGTATCGGTGGGCCGGTTCTTCTACCAATGCTATCGGTGATCAGAGACCCGGAAGAACTGGAAACCCTTCGTGAAGAGTGGTCCGAACTCTGGCGGAATGATCCGCGAGCAACTCCGTTCCAATCACCGGAATGGCTGCTTCCCTGGTGGCGCCACCTGTTTCGCGGCGGCCAACTGTGGACAATAGCCGAACGACGTGACGGTCGGCTGCAAACGCTTCTGCCGCTCTTCCGTTACGGGGAGCACCGAGAACACGTCGCATTCGTTGGCACAGGAGTATCCGATTATCTGGACGTCCTTGGTGATGCGCCGGAGTCAATCCCAGGCGATTGGAGACACGCAGCGCTGGAAGAGATCCGGGACGGATCCCCTTTGTTGAAGCTCGGCCGCTCTGAGCCCTGCTCCGTGTGCCCGGTCCTCGAGCTTCCTCCAGCAATGAATCAGTTGCGGAAGCAGATGGAACCCAAGCTAGTGGTCGACATTCATCGTTCGACCAATCGCCTGCAAGCGGCCGGACGAGTCTCGATCGAACGCACCACTGATATCACTGATCTTTTCACCTTACATCGCGCGCGCTGGCAAGAGCGTAACGAAGAAGGCGTGCTCGATGAACCAGCGCTCGAGACGTTTCATCACGAAGTGGCCGCGGGATTCGAATGCCTCGGCATTTTGCGTTACTACCGTCTGACCTTCGACGAGCGTGCCGTCGCCGTGATTTATGCGTTCACCCACCGGCAGCGCACTTACGCTTATCTTAGTGGCTTCGATCCTGAAACGTCCCGATTGAGTCCTGGCACTGTTCTTCTCGCGCACGTGATTGAGGATGCCATGCGGGAAGACGTGCGGGAATTTGACTTTCTACGCAATCCTGAGACTTACAAATACCGCTGGGGCGCGCAGGACCGCCCCAACTTCCGTGTAATTCTCTGAACCATCAAGGAATCACCACTTTCGCCAGCCCGGCATTTCCTCCACTATCTACCGCCCGCAGAACAATCACGTGTTCGCCATTTGGCAGCGGCGCCTCCAAACGAAACTGCTCGCTTTGCGAATCGATTACACCATCAACGGAATTCAATGCCATCCACGGGCCCGCATCGATCGAGTACTCGGCCCGGCGGAGTGCGCTTGACGCGTCCAGAGCTTCCCAATCAATCTTTACCTGCTTGCCTTCGCGCTGCGCTCGCCCGACCTTGATGATAGGTGGAGTGTTGTCGATCAGCACGGGCGAGCTCACCAGTTCCGCCTCGCGCGCGCTCTCCGGCGGATTCGACTCCCGATCGGACGCAATCACTTTGAAGAAATACCGGCCGTCGGCCAACGCATCGCCGTCGAGATTCAACGTGTTGTCGTGCACAGCGGTTTTCAGAAGCTTCCACTCCCGCTCGCCCTCGCCTCGGAACCAAACCGAATAGACCAAGTGATCGCCATCGGCATCATCCGCCTGCCAACTCACGACCAATTGCTGCGAACCGGCACGCGAGATGGTTTGCGCGGGAGTTCCGGTGCTCGTACCCGGACCCGCGTCGCCGGTGTCGGTCACCGTTATGCTATACGCCGAAGCAGCCGGCCCACCCGTTGCCGCAACTGTTTTCGCAGTAGCCGTACTGGATGTCGCACCAGTGGTGACCAGGATGGAGCGGACCAATGGCATTGTGTTTTGGGGCAGATAGGCAAGAGTAAAGTTTAGGAGGTCAGGACTCGGAGCTCCTGATTTCTGCGAGAACTCTGCCTTCCATTGAAGATAGCGTGCGTTCGGACTCGCGACTTTGGACCCGTTCCCGTCCGTCAATGGCTCCGACCAATCGCTCCAAGTGTCGTCAGGCCGGATCGAATTGCCCGAACGAGTTCGCAGCATTACTGCGCCGTGGCAAGTCCAGCGCACTGTGCCCCACCTAGCCACGGTCTGCGAATCAAAGATCGGACTCTCGTAAGAACCCGTTGCCGCGCTCGCCCGCTCCAGCTTAAACACTTTGCCAAGATTGCCGGTGGCTGCGAATACACCCGCGTCGCCAGCCAGCAAACGAGTCGTTTCGCCTTCGTTCGTTTGCGCGAGAAGAGTTAATCTACGATCGTTCGTCAACTCATAGATTCGTCCGCCAACATCCGTAGTGAACAGGACATCATCACCGTTGGACAAGAGATCAAAAATGTTTTCTTCTTTGGAACTCCAAAGCGTTTCCACCGTGTTGTCGGGCGCGATGCGGTAGATCGCGGACTTCTCCACTCCCGCGACTTCGAGCGATTGCGCTGTACTCGCGGCAAGCGCCGTGCTGGCCGCCGCCACCGCGGTCTGTGCGGCCTTAGTTGTGTCGGATGCTTGCGGAGGCTTGATTTCTGCGCCTGATTGCGTCGCTTTCGAGGCTGTCACTGTGATCGAGGTCGTGACCACGGGCGTGGATCCGCTCTGCAGCATGGCCTGAGCGGCTTGCGCGGCAGTCTGTGTCTTCTTATTCAGCGAACCGCCCAGCGCGACGGCATAGATCGAACCATCGGGAGCGTTGGCGATAGCGCGCACTTCCGGAAGATTCGCATCGTACAACACAAACGCTTTGCCCTTCTCCGAAATGCGGTAGAGAATCCCGTTGGGCTCCGTTCCCGCGAGAAGTTTTCCATCGCGATCAAAGCTCAAACCAGTGACGTGCGACTGTCCGCTTTCGTAGTAGGGATCACCGGTCCCGGCGGAAGTGATGCGGAATAACTGCCCTTGATCGCCAGTTCCTGCGTACAGTGCACCATCACGACCAACCGCGAGCGCCCAAATGTATTTCTGCTTTGGATCGAAGTAAGTTTCCGCCTTGCCGTTCACGATTCGGTAGATTTTCCCGTCGGGAGACGTAGCCGCATAAACCGAACCATCCGGTCCGACTGTCACAGCGAAAATCTCCGGCTGATCGGCAGTCCAGAGCGTGCTTGCGTGCCCAGCCCGATCGATCTTGTATAACTTGCCACGGTTACCCGTACCCGCATAAA
>JAVHMZ010034156.1:0-32374 GCA_034782995.1 Amazona versicolor | reverse complement strand
GTGCACAGGCGCGCATTGTGCGCGAGCCGGTGCCTTGCAGTCCCTGTCTGCTGCGCGAGTGCCCGATCGATCATCGATGCATGCTGGCGGTACCCGCCGAACGCGTCGTGCGCGAAGCGGGCGAACTGCTTTCAATTGCTGTTTGAATGGATACTCGAAGCAAAATCGTCAATCTCGAAGAAGCGCGTGCGGCGATCGCAAAGCTCTCGGCGGAAAATCAGCGTGTACTAGTTGTGGCCGGAACGTGGGACGTGCTGACGCCCGCGACGGTCGCACGATTGGTGGAGCTTTCGCGATCCGGCTCGCGGCTGGTGGCGTACGTGACCTCGCCGGCCGGAACACTTTTAAGCGCGGCGGCGCGCTCCGAATTGGCTGCGGCTCTGCGGATGGTAGACTACGTGGTCGTCGCAACGGGTGACACGCCCGCCGCTAGTCTCCGGGGCGAGCTGGTTGACGAGGTAGATTCGCACCGCGCGGCCACGGAGCAGTTGATCCGGCATGTTCAGGAGCGTCAACTTGCGGCGCAGTGAGGTCTCCGATTAGTTCCGGAATTCTTGTAGTGAGACTTGGCGCCATGGGGGACATCCTCCACGCGTTGCCTGCGGCTGTTTCTTTGAAACACAGTTTGCCGTCGTCGTCTCTTACTTGGGTGGTGGAAAGCGCGTGGGCGCCGCTGCTGGCGGAAAACTCGTTCGTGGACCGCGTCATTGCGCTCGACCGCAAGCGTCCTCGCACGTGGACGCAAACGTTGCGCGAGTTGCGCGAACAGAAGTTCGGCATCGCCATGGACCTGCAAGGGCTGTTCAAATCGGCGCTTACCGCGTCACTCGCGCGTCCGGAAAAACTTATTGGTTACGATCGCGCCCTGGTGCGGGAGCGCGTGGCCTCGTGGTTCTATTCGAATCGTATTTCGAGCACGGCGGCGCATGTGGTTGATCGGCACCTCGATATCGCCGCGGCTGCCGGGGCCGTGCGGCTTCTGCGGTCCTTTCCGCTTCCGACGGGTATTGCCGAAGGCGATCTGCCGGACGGCGCGTTCGTTCTCGCGAGCCCGTTCGCCGGTTGGAAGAGCAAGCAGTGGCCGATTGAGCGCTACTCTGAGACGGCGCGCGAAGTGAAGCGGCGTTGGGGTGTGCCGCTAGTTTTGAATGGTCCGCCGAGCGCTCGCGAAGCGCTGCTCCAAGTTCCCGATACGCTTACGCACATTTCCAGCGTCGCCGGTCTGATCGACGCTACGCGGCGCGCCACGGCCATCATCGGAGTGGATAGCGGCCCCATGCATCTTGCCGCCGCACTCGGGAAGCCGGGTGTCGCCATCTTCGGCCCCACGGATCCCAAGCGCAACGGACCTTACGGCGGAACAATGGAAGTGGTAACAAGTGGGGAGCTGCCGCAACAACTCCGGCGGGGCGACTACGATCGCGGCGGCGCAATTGATCCGCGCATGCTCGCGGTGCCGGTAGGGCGCGTGGTGGACGCACTCGCTCCCGTGGTGGATCGATCCCGTTGAGGCTGCGCTTCCCGCGAGCGTATGCCCAGACCGTGGCGAAGCTGCGCGTGCCATTCGGATTCTTACTTGTTGCCGCTTTCGCGGTTGGTTCGCATCCGTCTCAGTTGAGCCTGCTTGTGGGAGTGCCGGTGGCGATTGCTGGTCTGGCTTTACGCGCGTGGGCGGCCGGGCATCTTCGAAAAGATAGTGAACTGGCGCGTTCGGGACCTTATCGTTATTTACGAAATCCGCTCTATGCGGGCACGTCGCTCGTGGCGGCGGGGCTGGTCATTGCGGGACGAAATGCGACCTTGGCCCTTTTGTTTGCTGGGGTGTTTGGCTTGATTTACCTTCCCGCAATCGAACTGGAAGAGCAGCATCTGCGCGACCTGTTTCCGAATTTTGGCGAGTTCGCGCGGGAGGTGCCGGCGCTTTTGCCGCGCTGGCCAGCCGCAAGTTCGCCAGCCGCTGCATTCCGCTTTGCGCAGTACAAGCGGAATCGCGAATATCAGGCTCTTTGGGGATTTCTGGCGGGAATCGCGCTGTTGTTCTGGAAGCTTTGGCTCAGGTGAACGAACCGGGAGTCGACTTGGCGGTGGTTTTGGTCGAGCCCCGAAACCCGCTTAACATCGGCGCGGCCGCGCGTGCTCTAAGCAATTTCGGTTTCGGCGATTTGCGTTTGGTGCGCCCTTACGACCAAGCCTTTCGCGAGGCGGTGAGTGCCGTCGGAGGAGCGGGCGTTCTCCGCAGCGCGCGCGTATTTGACAACGTGCCGGCCGCAATCTCAGATTGCGAACTGGTGGCGGGAACCGCTTCGGTCACTCACCGTGCAGTCGAGCATTCACTGCATCGACTTGAAGCGGCCGCGCCGATCATTCGCGGCGCAAGAACCAAAGCCGCCTTGCTGTTCGGGTCGGAAAAGTTCGGGCTCTCCAATGACGATCTCAGCTTCTGCCATCTGCTGATCCAAATTCCTACCGCGCCCGCAACTCCTTCTATGAACCTCGGCCAAGCGGTTGCTGTGTGCCTTTATGAACTGCGCCGTGATCCGGGAGCGCAGCATCCGACTCTTCCCCGCCGGCCATTACGAGGGGAGGAGACCGAGCAGATCGGGGCTATGCTTCTCGAAACGTTGGAACTCAGCGGCTACACCAAGCGAATCGTGGCGACGTCGACGGAGCGAAAGATTCGACGGTTTGTGCGCCGGTGGGCGTTGGATCGGCGTGATGGGCGGCTAGTGCTCGGCATCTTACGTCAAATCCTGTGGAAACTGAAACACTCGCCGAACAAGTACTAAATCCACTTACACTTCCTTACCCGTAAACCTAAGAAATGCAGTATGATGGCCGTGGCAGCCCAGTAGCCATATTGAACGGAGTCTTCCTGAAGGAATCAGTAATGAAGCCCCTTGTAATCGCTTTGAGTTGTTTATCCTTGGTGTCGTTTGGCGTCGCGACTTGTGCCCACGCAGCGACGAAATCCACCCCTGCCGCAAATGCCCCAGCCGCCGGGCCGGCTCAGACGTGTGGCGTGCTCCCGCCCATCGATCCGAATAAAGATTTTATCGGTAATTTTCTGAACTCCTGCTACGCGGTGACCATGAGTCACAGTCACGGCAGCGCCAGTGTCGGCGACCTAAATGCCACTTACAACGAAATGTATTATCAGATTCTCCCCAACGCAATTCCCGCGGGCTATCAACTGATCGTTGTAGACACCTATCCAAACACCCGTTTCATGTCGGCCACGCTCTATGACGACCATACGGTGATCGTCGGGCAGTTGGTCGATAACCAGATTCTCCCGCTAAATAACACCATGATTAATCCTCTGCTGCCGGGCGTGAACTACGTCGCGAACCAGCAGTATGGGATTGCGTTGAATATGGGTTTCGGAGCGCCGCTGAATGTGGCCGCCGGGTGCTCGACTGCCGACACAACCATCGATCAGAACCTGATGGACGGGTCGCAGATCCATTCGGGTCTTACCTGGAAGGGTTATCCGAATCTGCCTCCGGGATTTCCGCCGCACGAGACCGGTGCGAACAAAGGCGGGATCGTTGAAGTTCGGAAGTACGTCGACATTACCAACCCTCCAACGACGGCTGTGGTGATTGTTCGCCAAGTTTCAGACGGATGTGCGTTACCTGCGGCTCAAGCCACAGCGTTGAACATCATAGCGCCCACGCAGCCGAATCCCACGACTTGGCTCCACGAAGGTCAGATGCAAAATCATCAAATCTTCGCCGAGCAAATTCTGCCGAAGCTATGCTATCCGAGCGACCCGTTGAACCACGTGCAATGGAGCCGTACGCGCGACTATATCCCCATTGACAACGGCGCTAATGCCAGCGTCCAGGCACCGATAAACTCCGGCTATATCAACGCTCTTTTGGCAGGCAGGGGTTATATGCGAATTCAATTCCAACTGCCGACGCATCCGACCACGCCGTGTACAAACGGAACTTGTCTTTTAACCGGAAACGAGCAGCAACGGTACAAAAGCCTGTCGTTTCAGGACGCCAAAAACACACTTCTCTCATTGAAAGATTCGGACATGGTGACTGACCCGAACGGCAACGTGGCGCTGATTGTAAGCTTGGCCTCTCCACAACCGCCGCAGGTCACCGCTGCTAACTATTACACCTGGGTCGACTTATCCAAAAATCAATTTGTGACGCAGTTATCGACCCTGTTTGTGCGGGACATTCTGCCGAACGCGAGTTTTAACTGTTCGGGTTGGAATGTACCATTCAAGACCATGGCCTATAACGACGTCGGTGGCTTCATGGGGACGTATAACATGACCGTTGATTTCGTAACGGCGGACCAAATCCCAACGACGCCAGTTCCGCCCGCGCGCACCAACACCTGCGGGCTGACTCCCGGACCGCCCTTCACCTGCCCCGCCCCACAAGCTAATCAGTAGTTCTCTCTTTCCGGCGCTCTAAAATAGAGTTGTATCGCTCATGATGCAACTCACGGGCGCCGGAAAGCGTTTCGGCCCTAAAATCCTCTTCGAAGGTCTAGATTGGCTGATTATTCCGCGCGAGCGAACGGGCATCGTCGGCGGTAACGGCACCGGTAAGTCTACCTTGCTGAAGTGTCTCGCCGGTTTGGAAACGCTGGACTATGGTTCTCTTACCCAAACTAAGGGGGTGACTATCGGCTATCTTCCGCAGGATGGTCTGTCTCTCTCCGGGAGGACCGTCTTCGCCGAGTGTCTTTCGGTGTTCGATGACGTTTTCGCGCTCGAGACGGAACAAGAGGATCTTGGCCGAAGGATGGCCGAGCTAGATCCGGAAGGTCTCGACTATCGCCAAATCGCGGAACGCTTTCATCAATCGCAAAGCGAATTCCAGGCGCGAGACGGGTATACAATCGAGGCCAGCGTTGGCGTTGTTCTCACCGGACTTGGGTTTCCGCGCGACGATTGGAAGCGCCGCACTGAAGAGTTCTCGGGCGGCTGGCAGATGCGCATCGCTCTCGCTAAACTGCTCCTTCGCAAGCCGAATCTGCTGCTTCTCGACGAGCCTACGAATCATCTGGATTTGGAAGCTCGGGATTGGCTAGAGTCCTATCTCGCCGATTATCCGCACGCTTTTGTTCTTATATCGCATGACCGCTACTTTCTCGATCAAACGGTTGCGCGAATAGCGGAGCTTTGGAATAAACGCGTTCAGTTCTATGCGGGTAATTACTCCAAGTATGAGACGCTCCGGGAAGAAAGGCGCGCACAACTTGAAGCGGCTTTCAAGAATCAGAGAGAGAAGATCGAACAGTTAGAAGCGTTCATCAACCGGTTTCGGGCGCAGGCAACCAAGGCGAAGCAGGTGCAAAGCCGAATCAAGGAACTGGAGCGCATCGAGCGGATCGAGTTGCCGCCCGATGAGAAGACCATTCACTTCACCTTTCCTCAACCAAAAGCTAGTGGGCGAGTCGTAGCGGAGTTGCGAAGCGTTGCCAAAGATTACGGGCCGAAACACGTATTTGCGGGAGCGTCGTTTATTATCGAGCGCGGCGATCGGGTGGCTCTGAGTGGCGTGAACGGCGCAGGCAAGTCGACGCTCATCAAGATTCTCGCGGGTATCGAGCCGGTAACTCAGGGCGATTACACAATCGGGCACAATGTCGAGCCGGATTACTTCGCGCAGGATCAATACAAAGAGTTGGATCCGGCGGTGCGGATGCTGGACGACTTAGGCGCGGTCGCTCCGCGGGCATCGCAGACCGAACTGCGAAACATCTTAGGCAGCTTCCTATTTTCCGAGGACGACGTCTTCAAGCCCATCGGCGTACTTTCCGGCGGCGAGCGCAATCGCTACGCGCTGGCCCGCATGCTGATGAATCCGAGTAATTTTCTTCTGTTGGACGAGCCAACCAATCACTTGGACATGAGAGCCAAAGACGTTTTGCTTGGAGCTCTGGAGAAGTTTACCGGCACGCTGGTCTTCGTCTCCCATGACCGGTATTTTCTAGAGCAGCTCGCCACGCGCGTAGTGGAAGTCGGCGGCGGCGAGGTGCAACCGTTTCCGGGCGACTACCGCGAGTTCATCGCCAGCCGCACGGTGCAGATGAACCAGCCGGCAAGCGCCGCTAAAGAGAACGGTTCCGTGGTTGAAGTTCGATCCGCGGCGACACCGGCCAAGAACGGCGTGACATCTTCGCAGCATCAGATGAAAGCTTCGCGTCTGAACCCCATCAAGCTGCGGCAAATGAAGGAGCGCAGACGCGAAATTGAAGACGAGATCACGCGGTTGGAAGTAGAGATCGCCGAGTATGAGCGCGAGTTAACTACTTTTAGAAGCGCCGACGCAAGTATTGAGCTCAGCGATCTGTTAGGCGCGCGTCGCACGGATCTGGATGGGCTCATGACCGAATGGGAGAGTGTTTCGGAGACCATCGAAGCGCACGGGTGAAATATGATGGAGGTTCGCCATGACGCGCATCGTCCTTGCCGCACTTCTCCTTTTCGGTTTCCGTTTAGCGGCCGACTGGCCTAGCTTCGGAGGCGACCCCCAGCGCACAGGATGGAATCGCTCCGAGGACACATTTACCGTTCAGAACGCGAAGAACATCACCTTACAGTGGAAGATCAAGCTCGATAACCAAGACCGGCAACTCAACTCTCTCACTGCCCCAGTCGTTATGGAGGGAGTGCTGATGACAAGCGGGCTTAAAGAGTATGTGATTGTGGCGGGCGCGTCGGATACCCTGTTCGCCATCGACGCGGATAGCGGCAAGTTAGTTTGGCGTAAGCAGTTTGAGACCGACCAATCCAAGCTGCCGAAACAGGAACCCATTTGGCTTTGTCCTAACGCGCAAAACGCTACTCCGGCAGTCAATCACTGGGAAGACAAGTTTCTTCCCAATAACACGATTTTTGCCATCGCGAGCGACGGAAAGCTGCATGCGGTGAAGGCAAATAACGGCGAAGACGCCATTGCGCCCACTCAGTTCACCCCACCGTTTTCCAAAAACTGGAGTCTAAATATTCGCGACGGCGTACTTTACACAAGCGTCTCGCAGGGCTGCGGCGGAGCGAAATCCGGCGTGTATGCAATGGATTTCCGGACTCCCGACCACAAGATAACCTTTACACCTTCCACTACTAGCGGCGGAGCGGGCGTGTGGGGCCGCGGAGGCGTCGCGATCGGAAAGTCGCGGATCTTCGCTTCCACAGGAGACGGCAATTACGATGTCGACAAAGGTAATTTTTCGGATACCGTTCTGGGTATCTCTCCGATTGACGGGAAAGTCGCCGATTACTATACTCCTTCCAATCGAAACTATATAACCCGCAAAGATCTGGACATGGGGAATGTAACCCCCGCGGTGTTTCCGTTTGGTAATCGGGAGTTAGTTGCGGCTGCCGGTAAGGAGGGTGTGATCTACCTGCTTGATGGCGCTCAGCTCGGCGGTACGGACCATCGCACTCCTTTGTTCCGTAGTCCTCTCTACTCTAACGAAGAGGCGAACTTAGCGGGCCGCGGATTTTGGGGAGCGTTCGCCACGTGGCAAGACAGTGCGAAAGCTCGCTGGCTCTTCGCTCCGGAACTAGGACCGGTAGCGTCAGGTGCGCCAGCGTTTCCCGGCAACAACGGCGACATCCAGCACGGCTGCATTATGGCTTTTAAAGTGGAAGACAAAGATGGCTCGCCAGTCCTTACACCGGCATGGACCTCTCGCGATCTGAACGTTCCCGAGCCGCCAGTGACTGCGAATGGAGTATTGTTCGCGATCTCCAACGGCGAATTTACCGGTCAAGTTACCGACAGCGGCGGGCTTTTAAGTTCGGCGGAGCGCGTTCGCCGGCATACCGGAAACGCCGTGCTTTACGCCTTGGATGCGTCGACGGGCCGCGAGTTGTACTCCAGCGGTTCCGCTATTGAAAGCTTTACACATTTCAGCGGCTTGGCACTCTCCAGCGGTCACATACTCGTGACAACCTACGACAACACTCTTTACTCTTTCGGACTGAAACAATAGCCGGGAACTTATGAACATGAGACGACGGCATTTCTTAGCCGGCGGCGCGGCGGGGGCGTTCGCGTGGGACTCGCTCGTAAGCCAACTGAGGGGCAGTACAGTGCGCTTCGAGGCGTCAGATCGAATCTCTCTTGGACCCCGCAAAGTGACCTGCAGCCGGCTGGCTATGGGTACCGGAACTAATGGTTCGAACGGGAGCTCCGATCAGACCCGGAAGTTGGGCGTGCGGGGTCTAGCCGACTTATACAAGTTCGGTTATGACAATGGAGTCACGTTCTGGGATTCAGCGGATCAGTATGGCAGTCATCCGCATTTGAAAGAAGCGCTGAAGAGTGTGCGGCGCGAGAACGTCACTATCCTGACTAAGACACACGCCTCGACGGCTGCCGAGATGAAATCGGATCTTGATCGCTTTCGTCGCGAACTGAATACCGATTATCTCGATATCCTGCTCTTGCACTGCATGACGGACGGCGATTGGCCCGAGAAAAAGAAAGGCGCGATGGAAGTGATCACGGCAGCGCAAGAGCGGGGTATCGTGAAGACCAAGGGCACGTCTTGTCACACGCTTTCCGCATTGAAATCCGCGGCGGCGAGCCCTTGGGTTGAAGTGGATCTGGCGCGCATCAACCCGGCGCAGGTCGCCATGGATGCCGCACCTGAAATTGTGCTGGGCGTTCTGAAGGAAATGAAAATGGCGGGTAAGGGCGTGATCGGGATGAAGATCCTCGGCGCGGGAGAACTTCGCCACCGCGTGGACGAGTGTCTCCGATATGTGCTCGCGCATCACAACACGGTAGATTGTTTCACGATCGGTGCCGAGAGTCAGGCCGAATTAGCCGACTTGATTCGCCGCATTCCCGCCGCCAGTGTACGCGGTTAGAGTTGATTTAGGGATTTGCAATCGCCGGGTAGCGAATTACGGTCGCGTTGACTAACGACACACTATCAGATCCCGATGCCGCTAGCGCGCCGTTGAATCCGATAACAATAGGTGCGGCATTGGAAGCAGTGGAACTTACCAGGCCTGTAAGAAAAGGAAGTGTCACTCCATAGCTTTCAACCGTGATTTGAGTCGCGCCTGAGGTGACGGTAGCGTCGGCTCGACCCGTCCCGTTCGTTTCCGTAGCAGGCGCGTTTCGCTGCACCACCGTGTTCGAACCCCATGTGACCGAGTAGGTGAAACCGTTCGCCGCCCCGGAATGCGCGAAAAGAAACCGGATATCGACACGGTCGCCAATCAAGAGAAGATTGCCAGGAATAGTGCAGGAGCCAAGGCTAGTAAGGCTGATGGCGCTGGTTTGCTTGCCGCTGAAAGAACAAAAAACCTGGGGCGTTGTCGTGTTCATGCCGGGCGCGTTCTGAGTAACAACATTTTGCGCACCGCCAGCCGCAGCGGAAGGCCCGCGATACCAAGCCATAAGAGCGTCACCGGGCTGCGGAACGTTCCCGACGGCGAACTGCAGTCCCGCCCCTGAGAGTGTGTAATCCGAGCCTTGCTTCTGCGCAAGTCCGTTGCGAAAGAGAATGAGTGAGGGCGCGGGCGAGGGAGAAGCGGCCAAAGAGAAGTTGGGGTTGCTTCCGTCGATGATGCCCGCTGGCACTTCCCCGTCTGAATAAGCCGGAAGTTGTGTTGGGTCGAAACAGGGTCCAGACGTCCCATTGACGTACACGCAGTCGTTAAAGGCACCCGCGACGGTCTCCAGAGCTCCTGTGGAATCGACAAGCGCGATCCGGCCTGGAATGTAACTGGCACCTTTCAGAGGTCTTGAGGCGAGATCGGTTACGAGGCCGGTGACGCCAGACTCTGTGATCGGTCCACTCGTCACGCCTCCACCGCCGGTGAGCGCTCCATTGCCGGCTCCGCCAGTTGTTCCCATTCGAACGTCGCGCACGTGAAGCGGCGAATTTGACGGCGGGACCATCCAGGTTTCCGTGAACTGAATGACGCCATCGCTCGAATAGGTGACATTGTAAGGATTGCTAGGAGCCGCATTTGTATTCGGGACTAATTGAACGTAAAGTTGTCCGTTTACCACCGCGCTCGTTGCGGTTTGCATGGTGACTTGGCTTTGGTCGGCGGCCTCGAAAGAATACCAACTGATGGTGAGTGTGGCGTTCAGCAGGGTGCCATCCGCTTTGTATAGCGTGTCTCGAATCGTTGTAAGAGCGGGCTGCGCTTGCGCAAAGGATTGCGCAACCAGAACAGATAAGGCCAAAGAGCGGCCAATTGACATTTAGACTAAACCTCCTCGGGCATTCCAGCGCCTTCTGGCCATAGTCTAGGACCGAGAGTCCGCATGTCGAGGTTTAGGCGCATTGCTCCGCGCCTAACTACCTGAAAGGGAACAACTACCTTTTATCTCATCGCGCGTGATCGAGAAACATCGCTCACTAGTTGTATGCTGGGTCTGTGAGAAACCCCACGCTTCTACTATCGTTGCTCCTGTTATCTTCATTTCCTCGCGTGCTTCCGGCGGCACAACCGATTCGAGTCATGCTACTTGACGGCGAGAGTGGCGGACCTTACCACGCGTGGCGAATAACAACTCCCGTACTTAAGAAAGAATTAGAAGAAACAAACCTATTCCAAGTGGAAGTAACAACAGCTCCGGCTTCGGGACAGGATTTTAGTCAATTCCATCCGCGGTTCCAAGATTTCAACGTTATCGTTTCCAATCTGGACTCGCCGGAGTGGCCGGACAACTTGCGAGCGGATTTGGAGCATTTTGTTATGGGTGGCGGCGGTTTAGTGATCGTCCATGCCGCGGATAACGCGTTTGCGGATTGGCACGCTTTTAATCAAATGATCGGCGTCGGAGGCTGGCGCAAAAGGAACGAGGCGGCGGGCCCTATGTGGTTCGTGGACAACGGAAAGCTACAGTCTGATTCTGCTCCAGGAAACGCCGGTATGCATGGAGCGCGGCTTCCGTTCGCAGTAACTGCCGTGGACGGCTCGCATCCAATTTTGCGCGGGCTGCCCTCGGTTTGGATGCACGCCGCCGACGAACTCTATGCTAAGTTGCGGGGCCCGGGGGAGAATATGACGGTTTTGGCGTCCGCTTACTCGGATCCGGGAAACCATGGAACGGGCCGGAACGAGCCAATACTTATGGTTCTCCATTACGGGAAGGGCCGGATTTTTCATACCGTGATGGGACACGATGTGAGCGCTCTTAGTTGTGTTGGTTTTTTGACTACCTTCCAGCGTGGAACAGAGTGGGCCGCGACAGGAAAGGTTACTCAGAAGATCCCTTCTTCATTTCCTACCGCCAATACAGTCAGTTACCGGAGCGACTTAGCTGCTCTGGATCCCGATTACCGGAACGGAACCGCCGGCTTTCTCAAGCACTAAATCCGTAAAGGCGATTCTCGCGGATAAACTCGGAAACACCGGAAGGAAGATCGGCCATTTCGGACCTTAAAGAAAGACTGTGGCGGATCTGAGACGACGAGACAGGAAGCGAAATACCGGTGATGAGACGAACGCACATGCCTGCCGGAATGTCATAGGAAGCTCCGGGCCGGTCAAACACCGCAAAAGTCACTGCGAGAGCAAGATCGCGCCAACGGTGCCAAGTGCCAATTTCAGCGAAGGCGTCAGCTCCGATTAGGAAATAAATGGCATCGCCTGAGCCGATGGTTGATCGCAGCGCATGCACCGTATCGATCGAATAACTCTTCCCCGGATGATTTTCTAGATCCGACGCTTCGAGCCGTGGATGATCGCGACATGCGATCCGGACCATTTTCAGCCGGTCGGTGTAGCTGGCAAACGGCCCTTGTACGCGATGAGGTGGATGAGCGGCTGGAACCAGAAGCACTCGTTCCAAGCCGCATTGGTCTGCGGCGCTCTCGGCGATTTGGATGTGCGCTACGTGAATCGGGTCGAAAGTGCCTCCGAAGAGGCCGATCCGCAATCGGCTAAGCGCCCGCCTCGGTGCGCTCGATAGTGACGGAGTTAATGCGAACTTCCTTCTTGGGCCGGTCGTTTCCATCGCGAGGCATACGCGAAATCTTATCGACAACGTCGTAGCCTTCGCTGATCTCACCGAAGATGCTGTGCTTGTTATCGAGCCAAGGGGTCTGCGCGACCGTAATGAAAAACTGGCTGCCGTTAGTGTTTGGACCCGCGTTCGCCATCGACAGTAAACCCTTTTTGCTGTGCGCCAAGCCTGGCGCGAACTCGTCGGCGAATTTGTAGCCGGGTCCTCCGCGTCCGGTGCCTTCGGGGCAACCGCCCTGAATCATGAAATCAGGGATCACGCGATGGAAGACGAGATTATCGTAGAACGGCTTACCGGTTTTGGTTCCCTCCGCGAGCGAGGTGAAGTTCTCGACGGTTTTCGGAGCTTTGTCGGCATAAAGGCGCGCGGTGAAGTTTCCTTCGGTCGTATCGAAGTGCGCAAATACGTCTTGTGGCATTGTCCAAGTTTAGCGTGAGGTCAGGATGGCTGAGATTGCCGCACGGACATTCTTCACGGGATTAGCGAAGTATCATAATTGCGATGGAAACAGTCTTCGAGGCCGCCGGCGGAAGCGCCGGGATGATTCGCCTTGCGGAGGCTTGGCACCGCCATGTGCTAGCGGATGAAGAGGTCAGCCACGCATTCAGCCACGGCTTTCATCCCCAGCATGTCGAACGGTTGGCCGCATATTGGGCCGAGGCTCTCGGCGGCCCCAAGGTTTACTCGGAACGTTACGGCGACGAAACGGAAGTTCTCAGAATCCATGGCGGCAACGGCGTGCATGAAGAAATGGATCGCCGCGCGATCGCGTGCTTCGACCTTGCTCTAGCGGACGCCGAAATTGCCGAACACTCTTCGCTTTGGAAAACTTTGCACGACTACTTCGCGTGGGCGACTACAACAACGATGGCTGGGTATCCGCGGTCCGCGGATGACGTACCAAGCGGGCTGTCTATTCCAAAGTGGTCATGGAACGGGTTGGAGGCCGGAGCGTAAATGCTTGTCACGCGCATCGGAATGCTGCCTAGCAGGCCGAAGCCGTTAACAAACGCTCGACGCTAATCAGATCAGTCGGGTAATCGCCGGTGTAACACGCATAGCAATAGCGCGCGTCAGTGTCGGCCACAGAGCGGCGAAGCGAATTTAGCGAAAGGTATTGCAATGAGTCTGCTTCGACAAACTTGCGGATTTCTTCGACGGAGCTGTTTGCGGCGATCAGTTCATTGCGATCCGGTGTATCGACGCCATAAAAGCAGGGGCTGATCGTTGGAGGACAGGATATGCGCAGGTGCACTTCGCGCGCGCCGGCCTGCCGGACCATGCGCACGATCTTGCGGCTGGTGGTTCCCCGGACGATGGAATCGTCAACCAGCACCACGCGTTTACCTTCGAGCAAATGACGGACAGGATTCAATTTCAGTTTTACGCCAAAGTCGCGAATGGCTTGCGAAGGCTCAATAAAAGTTCGACCGACATAATGATTGCGGATCAGCGCCTGGCGAAAAGGAAGTCCGCTCTCGGCGGAGTATCCGATCGCGGCGGCAACACCTGAGTCGGGGACCGGCACCACGATATCGGCGACAGCGGGCGCTTCGCGCGCCAGGAGGCAGCCCAACATCTCGCGCGATTCCTGCACGCTTCGTCCAAAAACCATCGAATCGGGACGCGAGAAGTAGACGTGCTCAAATGCGCAATGAGAGCGTGGCTGCTCGGGCGCGAAACGCTCCCGCGTCACTCCATCGGGGCCGGCGATAATCATTTCGCCCGGAAGCACTTCGCTCGTATACGAGGCGTCAAGCAAGTCGAACGCGCAAGTTTCGGACGCGAATACGGTGCAAATCTTTCCGCCGGACAACTCCATCTGACCCATCGCGAGAGGACGAAAGCCGTGAGGATCGCGGGCGACAATGACACGATCTTCCGCTAGGAACACCAACGAAAATGCACCTTCGAGCTGCAGAAGCGCGTCTCGTAGAGCTCCGGCGAGGGTTCGCTCGTGAGAATGAGCCACCAGGTGCAGGATCACTTCCGTGTCGCTGCTGGCTTGGAAGATGGCGCCGTTTCGTTCCAACTCACGCCGCAGTTCGCCGGCGTTTGTGATGTTGCCGTTGTGAGCCACCGAGATGCGGCCTTTGTTGCAATTCACCGAGAACGGCTGCGCGTTCAGGAGAGCGGTGTCGCCGGAAGTCGAGTATCGAGTATGGCCAATCGCCAGGGAGCCGGGAAGTTCGCGCAGAACCGATTTAGTGAAGATATCCGCGACTAAGCCCATGGCTTTGCGGGTATAGAGTTGGGTTCCGTCGCTTGTCGAAATGCCGGCGCTTTCCTGCCCGCGATGCTGCAAAGCGTAGAGCGCAAGATAAGTTAGTTTTGCCGCTTCGGGATGGCCGTATATAGCCGCCACACCGCACTCGTCGTGGAACTTATCCGTGGTCTCAATAACGCTTGTTTCGTTTGAAGGCATCTCGTAGGGAGTCATGGGCCTCAAATCTTAGCGGCTGGCGGCCGGCCAAAAAACAATGTTTGTAAAACAAGAACCCGGCGATCACGGCCGGTTGAGAAAACGTTCGAATCCAGGGGAGGCAAGCTCGGCGGAACGCGCCTGAATCAACGTTTCGCGCCGGTTGAAAATTTTGATTGTTAACCCTATTGTAACCCCAACGACCTCGGATTGTATTTCGGCGGACGTGCAAATTTTGCCAACGGCTTCGGGTTGATTGGTCGAGACGAGAATGCGCGACGGAGCTTCGTGGAAAAGCACAACTGCCGGAGGCAGATCGCTGTTCAGCATGACTTCAGCGCCAATCTCGGTAGTGCAACACTCGGCTAACGTTACGGCGAAGCCTCCTTCGCTGAGATCGTGCGCGGATTCAGCTAGTCCCGCAAGATAGATTTCGCGCATCGCCCGATGCACGCGCTTCTCGTAATCCATGTCGAGTAATGGCGGCAAGCCCCAAAGTTTGTTCAGGATAGTTTTCGCATATTGCGAACTACCGAAACGAACGAGATCGCATCCGCCAAGACCACCGACGACGACCAACGCGCGGCCGACGTTTGCAAACACCGAGGGAAGGGGCGGCGCGGTAGGAAGCAGACCAACCATCCCGATCACGGGTGTGGGATAGATAGCTTCGCCGAGAGTCTCGTTATATAAGCTGACATTTCCGCCGGTAATCGGTGTTTCGAAAAACGCGCACGCCTCGGCCAAGCCCTCAATCGATTCGACCAACTGCGCCATGATCTCAGGCCGTTCGGGATTGCCAAAATTCAGGTTGTTAGTTGCGGCTACGGGAAGCGCGCCCGCGGTCGCTAAATTTCTGCAGGCCTCAGCAACGATCAGGCGCGCACCCTCGCGCGGCGACAAGTAGCAGTAACGCCCGTTTCCATCGAGTGTCATGGCGACGGACTGATCGGTTTCTTTCACGCGCACGATCGCGCAATCCGCGCCGGGTCCCGCGAGAGTATTGGTGCGAACCGTGTAATCGTACTGCTGCCAGATCCATCGTTTCGAGCATAGATCGGGGGACGCTAGAAGAGTTTTTAGATCGCGGGTATGATCGCGGTCCTGCCAATCAATATCAGGCGGCTCCATCGGCGCGGTCCGAAAAGGCGAGGTATGCGGACGGTCGTAACGTGGGGCTTGCTCAGCGATTGCATGATTGGGAATCTCGGCCTCGATGCGGCCTTTATGCAACACGCGAAGCAGGCCATCGCCGGTGACTCGCCCAATGGCCACCGCGTCAAGGCCCCATTTACGAAATACCCGGAATACCTCTTCTTCGCGCCCGCGCTCCGCCACTAATAGCATGCGCTCCTGCGATTCGGAAAGCATCATCTCGTAAGCGGTCATGCCCGTTTCGCGTTGCGGCACCTGATCAAGATCGATCTCGATACCTACGCCGCCGCGGCTTCCCATCTCGCACGAAGACGAAGTTAACCCGGCGGCACCCATGTCCTGAATACCGACGATCGCTCCCGTAGCCATCGCCTCCAGACACGCCTCGAGCAGCAACTTTTCTAAAAAGGGATCGCCCACTTGCACATTGGGGCGTTTTTGTTTCGACTCTTCGGTAAACTCCGCGCTGGCCATGGAAGCGCCGTGAATGCCATCTCGCCCGGTCTTGGCTCCGACATAGATTACGGGATTGTCGATGCCGGAAGCGCGCGCGTAGAAGATTTGATCGTCACGGCAAACTCCGAGCGCGAAGACGTTGACCAGCGGATTGCCGTTGTAACAGGATTCGAAGGCGCACTCGCCTCCAACTGTTGGCACGCCGAAACAGTTGCCGTAATGCGCGATGCCACCGACGACTCCCTCGATGATACGGCGGTTTGTTTGGCCCACGGCTTCGTCGGCAGGCGAGCCGAAGCGAATTGAGTCCATGACCGCGATGGGGCGCGCGCCCATGGTGAAAATGTCGCGTAAAATGCCGCCCACACCGGTTGCGGCCCCCTGAAACGGCTCGATATAGCTGGGGTGGTTATGGGATTCAATCTTGAAAGCTGCGACCCAGCCAGGAGCGATGCGGATCACTCCGGCGTTTTCTCCCGGGCCCTGGACGACGTAAGGACCCTCCGTCGGAAGCTTTTTCAGATGGATGCGCGAACTCTTATAAGAGCAGTGTTCGCTCCACATTACGGTGAAGATGCCTTCTTCGGTGTGTGTGGGTTCCCGTCCGAGAATGGCGCGAACGCGTTGACTCTCGTCGGGTGTGAGCATCAGACGGCGTGCGCGTGAGCCAACGATTCGATCAGAGAATAAAGAATGCCGCGGCCGTCAACGGAGCCCATTAGCGGATCGCAAGCGCGTTCGGGGTGAGGCATCATGCCGAGCACGTTGCGTTTTTCGTTCAAGATGCCGGCGATGTCGCGAAGGGACCCGTTCGGGTTATCGATGTAGCGAAAAGCAACGCGGTCCTGCTCTTCGAGCAGATCCAGTGTTCGGTCGTCGGCATAGTAGCGCCCTTCGCCGTGCGCCACCGGAATCGACAGGGTCGCGCCTTTACGCAGCGATCCGGTGAAAGGCGAGTCGGATGTGGCGACGCGCAAGCCTACGTGACGGCACACAAACCGAAGATCTCGATTGCGGAGAAGAGCGCCGGGCAGAATACCGCACTCTACTAGGATTTGAAATCCATTGCAGATCCCGAGAACGGGGCCGCCTTCGTTTGCGAAACGGCGCACCGCCGCCATGACTGAAGAAAACCGCGCAATGGCACCACAGCGGAGATAGTCGCCGTAGGAAAAGCCGCCAGGGAGAACGACGGCATCGCAGCCGCCTAGCTCCGCGCGATCGTGCCAAATGTATTCCGCGTCCACACCAAGATCACGGCTAAACGCATAAAACGCATCGTGGTCGCAATTACTGCCAGGAAATACAACCACGCCAACTTTCATGGATAGGACTATTGAAACACAATGGCCGGACGCATGAGTCTGCGCCCTCGCCGCGCGCGCACTTTCCGCCAGGCCCTCCCGTATGCCGCGGAAAGCCCGGCGCGACTCGATGCAGCAGTGTGAAAGGCTATGACATCCCGCCCGCGCCGACTGTTCTTCCCTGGCGGCGGACGGCCCAGCGCGCTTTCATGCGCTCCGAAATGAGCGCTCGTTCTTCAGCGCCCACCGATTTCCGGCCGGGTCGCTTCGGGGCAAAGCTCGTGGTTTGAGTTAATTGCTCCAAGTCCGAGATTGTACAGTTTAAAAGCTCCCGGCGTTGTTGCAGGAATTCAATGAGCTTGCGGATGTCAGACTCTTCCATACTTTTAATCCTTCCTCGCGTGATACGAAATCGGGTTTAACGGAATCGCTCGGCGATCAGATATCGACCGGTTTTTTTTCGCCGTAGCAACGCATTTGTCACGCCGCTTCTGAACTCCATGTGGGATTTCTGCGATTTTCTCTCACGAAACTGTAAGAATTGTAGTGTATTGGAAAGATTTCGTCCAGTGGTTTCAGGTATGACAAGGAAATCCCAGGGAAAGCATTCGCTTTATCCGGTGTCACACGCCGCCAATTCGGCTTTTATCCGCGCGGGCCGGTGAGAACGAAACGGCGGAGTTCCATCGCGGAGAATAAGAATATGCGTTATTTGACCGCAGCGTGCCCGCGGTTTCGGCGGGTGGTGCTGGTGGAGAGCGGAAGACGGGCGGTGATGGAGCGGGCGCTTCCAAATCTCGTGAGGGTTTTTGGACATGGGGCGACGTTCGACCTCGTTACCTGCCACCCCGGCCGCCCGGGGACGCTCCCCGATGCCTCCACTATTTGGCGGACTAAAGACAATCAGGGCAGTTCGGGCCGTGCGCATTTGCTGCGCCAATTAGGCAAACCGCGAGCTTCGGCAGTTGCCATTCTCTGTTCCGGCGATTCGGTGATGACGCGCTGGAAATGGTGGTTAGCGTTTCGGCTACCAGCAAAGGTGCTGATTGTTAACGAGAACGCGGACTGTTTCTGGCTGGACGCGGCAAATATCGGGAATTTGCGGCGGCTCTTGGCGGTCCGGTCGGGAATGAGTGGGGAATTTACGGCGCGTGGGTTGTTGAAGCTGGCATCGCTACCGGTGATTTGCGGCTATCTTTTATTGTATGCAGGCGCAGTGCATGGGCGTCGAGCTGTTCGTTTAGCCTGGAAAAGTCTATGAAAGCGATCGAAATAGCCAGGCATGGCGGTCCGGAAACGCTCGAATATCGGGACGTTTCCGATCCAAAGCTGCGCGCCGGAGAAGTTCTGGTAGAGCTGCGGATCGCGGGCGTGAACTTTATCGATGTCTATCAAAGGACAGGACTTTATCAGTCCGATTTGCCATTCATCCCTGGAAGCGAGGGCGCCGGTCTTGTCGCGGAGTTGGGGCCGGAGGTTAAAGGCTTCGAGGTGGGAGAGCGCGTCGCGTACGCCATGGCGCGCGGGTCCTATGCGCAACGCGCGGCTGTCCCGGCGCGGCTTCTGGCCAAGCTTCCAGACGGCTTGAGTTTTGAACAGGGCGCGGCGGCCATGCTCCAGGGAATGACGGCGCACTATTTAACGCACTCGACCTATCCATTGGGCGCGGGGCGGCGAGCGCTGGTCCATGCCGCGGCAGGCGGGGCCGGGGCTTTGATTGTCCAACTCGCGAAACAGCGCGGCGCGGAAGTTTTCGGAACGGCGGGTTCGCAGGCGAAAGTGGCCGTCGCACGCGAGGCTGGATGCAATTACGCAATCAACTACAGCACCGCAGATTTCGCGGAAGAGATTCGCAGATTTACGAACGGCGAGGGTGTGGACGTAGTGTACGATTCGGTTGGCGCTCCCACCTTTATGAAGAGCTTGGACTCGCTGTGCCCTCGAGGGTACCTGGTGTTGTTTGGTCAATCGGGCGGGGCGGTACCGCCGTTCGACCCTAACATTCTGAATGGAAAGGGATCGCTTTACGTGACCCGTCCCAGCCTTCAGCACTACGTTCGCAACGAACAAGAGCTTCAGTGGCGCGCAAGCGACGTGCTGAACGGTGTGGCGGATGGCTCACTGCGTTTGCGGATCGCGCGCACGTTTCCGCTGGCGGAAGCAGCAGAAGCGCATCGGTTTTTGGAAAGCCGTCAGGCCGCGGGTAAGTTGCTTTTGACGATTTAGGCGAGGCTCTTGCAACCCTCTTCCATGACGCTGCAGGCGCGGCTGACCCTTTGGTCGATGCTGGTGATGGCGCTGATCGTAACGGTGGTCTCGTTGTCTGATCTGATCGGCGAGGTAAACCGGCAGTTCGAGAATTCTCTCCAGCAAAGTTTGCTGATATTGAGTTATGCCTCGTCGGCGGTTAACCGCGAGGTGCAGCGCAGCCCGCATGCCTCCAGCGCGGACGCCATTTCGCGGTCGAGCGAGTTGCCTGGTTACTTATTCGACATTGCGATGGCGTCCGAGAATCTGATTGACGATATTGCAGTGACGGACCGCAACGGGATCATTTTGGCCGATAGCTACCCGGGAAACAGCAAAAAGCGGTTTGTGGAACGTGCCGATTTTCGGCAATTAGTAGAGCACGGGCGAACGATCGACAAGTGGCGCATGCTTTATCGCGAGCAGCAGCCCTACATGGTATCGGCGGAAGAGACCGATTCCGCTACAGGAGCGATGATCCGCGTGCACGTGCTTCTGCTGCCTTTGCTGGTGCACAACACCATTGACCCGATGTTGCGGCACCACGCGTGGGTTGCCATTCTCTCGGTGGTTTTCGCGGTGCTGTGCGCCTTTTTGTTTTCCACGCTGGCCTACCGGCCGTTGGCCAAGGTAGGCAAGATGTTGGACATGGTGGCGACGGGCGAGTTCGAGTTGCAGAAAGGACCGCCGGCGCCGGCCGACGAATTCGGTATGGTGGCCAGCAAAGTCACAATGCTAAGCGAGGCGCTGAGGGGCGCCAAAGGTGAGTTCAGCGATTTGAAAGGCAACTTCGAGCGTCTGCTGGACGAGCTCGAAGACGCGGTTTTGATTGTGGGCAGAGACCGCCGCCTGATCGCCGCCGCAGGAGCGGTCGAGACATTTCTTCATCGGCGGCGGAGCGAACTCGTGGGCTTGTCGATCGGTGAAGTTTTCCCGCCGGGAACAAGCGTGGGATTGTTGCTGGAGCAGGCGATGCAGATAGGGCGACCAATCCACAACCGCGCCGTGCCGGTCTCTGGCGAGCAGCGGAACGGAAGCGCGGGTACGTTTCGCATCCTGCTGTTGACTGTTGAATTTCTTACCGGCGAATCGGGTATGTTGATTCGTCTGCGCGACCCGGAGGCCACCAAACAGATAGGGCGTCAACTGCAGACGGCGGATCGTCTCTCAGCGATCAGCCGCTTAACCAGCGGAGTGGCGCACGAGGTGAAGAATCCGCTAAACGCGATCCTGATGCACGTGGAACTGGCCAAAATTAAGCTTTCACACGGCGATTACGATGTTGCGCCGCAGATGGACGTGCTTAGCAGCGAGATCCTGCGGCTGGATCGCGTGGTGAAGACGTTCTTGGATTTTACGCGCCCGGTGCGCCTGAATTTGAAGGACGTTCCGCTGGACGATTTCGTGAGGGAACTGGTTGATTTAGCTAGTCCGCAGGCCGCGGCGAGCGGAATCGACTTGACGGTCGAGTTAGGCCCGGAACCCGTGCTGGTGACGGTGGATCCGGATCTTTTCAAGCAGGCGGTTCTGAATATCGTGGTGAACGCCATCGAGGCGATGCCGAATGGAGGCAAGCTGGCATTCTGGACCGGTGTCGGAAGCGACATGGCGGAGATTCGGATTACGGACAGCGGTCCTGGAATTCCGGCTGAACTGCGCGATCAGATCTACAACCTTTACTTCACGACAAAAGAGAAAGGGTCGGGGATCGGGCTGTCGATGGCGTTCCGCATTGTGCAACTGCACGACGGCACGATCGGGTTTGAGAGCGAGCCGGGCAAGGGGACGACGTTCCGGTTGCAGGTTCCAGTGGCGGTGTTGACAGTATGAAGCGGTTTTCGAAATCCGCCAGCGCCGCACAACCCGATCCTTTCGTTCCGTTTTAATCTTTCGTTGCTATGGCAAATCCGGTGGGGTCGCAAGTAAGCGCATGGCGGGAGCGGCTTCGCGCGCTCGGAAATCTGCCGCCGGTTCTCCGGATCGTGTGGGATGCGGGACCAGCGATCTGTGCGACAGGAATCGTGCTGCGAATCGCGACGGGTTTGCTGCCGCTGGCGGCGCTGGCGGTGGGACGCCTCATCGTCAATCTTGTGGTGGCGTTTGCAATACAATCCCGTGGGCATGGGCAAGGCGTTCCTCTCACCATCTGGTGGTTGCTCGGAGCGGAGTTTGCGATCGCGGCCGCGGGAAACATTTTGGGCCGCGTGATCGACTACACTGACGCGCGGCTGGCGGACCGCTTCGCGCGCGAAGTAAGCTTGCGCATCATGGAACACGCGGCATCGCTCGATCTGCAGTCGTTTGAGGACACGGTGTTTTACGACAAGCTGGAGCGTGCGCGCGTACAAGCAACGGACCGTATCGGCATGCTGAACGCGCTGGGGCGATTGCTGCAACAGACGATCATTCTCATTTCGCTGGCGGCGGGCGTTATCTGGTATTCGCCGGTGCTTTTCGCTGTTTTAGTTGTCTGCGTGGTACCAGCATTCGTCGGGGAAAGCCACTTCGCGTTCTTGGGCTATTCATTGGCGTTCAGCCTTACGCCATTGCGGCGGCAATTAGACTACCTGCGCGATTTGGGAACGCGGAAGGAATCGGCGAAAGAGCTGAAAGTATTTGGCCTTGGTCCTTTTTTGCAGGCGCGATTCGCGGCGATCAACGATGAGGTTCTGGGTAAGAATCGGGCGCTGCTGCAACGTCGCGTAATCGCCGGGTCTATGTTAGCGACGGTGAGTTCGCTTGGCTATTACGGTTCTTACGCGTATCTTGTGTTACGCACGCTGCGGGGCGGATTGCAGATTGGGGATCTAACGTTTCTTGCAGGAGCGCTTCAGGGGACAAGCACGCAGATTCAGTCAATTTTCTCGACGTTTACGTCGATTGCGGATCAAGCGTTGTTTCTGACAGATTTGCTGCAATTCTTCGCTGTCAAGCCCGCGGTGGCGAGCGTTGCCAATGCCGTTCCGGCACCACGGCCGATGCGCGAAGGATTCACTTTCGAGGGAGTGAGCTTTCACTACCCAGGATCAAGCCGAAGAGTGCTCGATGGGCTCGATTTCCGTATGGAACCGGGAGAACGGATCGCTCTCGTGGGCGAAAACGGACAGGGCAAGACGACCCTGGTGAAGCTGATTGCACGTCTTTACGATCCCACAGAGGGAAGAATTCTTCTTGATGGGATCGATTTGCGGGAATATGATCTCCCGAGCCTGCAGTACGAAATCGGGGTGATCTTTCAAGACTTCGTGCGCTACGACATGACGGCGCGGGAGAACATCGCGGTTGGACGTATTGCAGCGCTGCGAGAGGATGCCCGGCTTATCGACGCGGCGGTCAAGAGCCGGGCGGCGGCGGTGATCGAAAGGCTTCCCGACGGGCTGGATCAGATGCTGGGAAGACGGTTTGAACGCGGGGTGGATCTTTCCGGCGGGGAATGGCAGAAGTTTGCGCTAGCGCGCGCTTACGGGCGCGACGCTCAGTTGCTTATTCTGGACGAGCCCACCGCGGCGCTCGATGCGCCGAGCGAATACGAGATTTTCGAGCGCTTCGCGGAGCTGACTGCGGGCAAAATGGCGCTGCTCATCTCGCACCGGTTTTCGACGGTCAAGATGTGCGGCCGGATCGTGGTTCTGGAAGGCGGGAAGATTCGGGAGGACGGCTCGCACGAGCAGCTAATCGGGCGGGGTGGCCGTTATGCTGATATGTTCGAGTTACAGGCCTCCAGTTACCGTTAAGCGCGATGCTCGTACCTACGCCAAATTTCACGCCGTCGCCGCTGGATGCTGCTCCGGCGTTGGAGCGGCTGCTACGCCGGATCGGCGAAGGCATCATCGCGGACGCGCGCGCGGGCCGTGCCGGATCCGCGGCAGGCGAGTGGCTGCTCCAAAACTATTCTTGCCTGCGAGGGCAGATTCGGGATGTTCGCGAATCGCTTCCGCGCTCGTTTTACCGTAAGCTGCCCCGCGCGACGGGCCGGGGCGAGCCGCGTGTATTAGCCATGGCGCGCGAGTTTTCACCCCGCATGGGCGAGCACATCGAGACCTCGGAGCTATGCGAGTGGTTTGACACGCGGCAAATGGCGGACGGCAGCGCGCTGCTTCTGTCCGAGTTGTGGGCCGTAAGGCCGATGCTGAAAATCGCCTGTTTTGAATGGCTGATGAAGGGTCTCGCTTCCGGGCCGCTTGAATCAGACGAAGTTGAAGCGGAGGTGCGGCGAGCGATCACGGCGTTGCGTGCGATGGCGGACGTGATCTGGGCGGAATTTGTAGAAGCGCTATGCCTTCCGGGACGCATTCTGAGCGACGGGTCGGAGACTTTCGCGCGGATGGACTTCGCCACGAGAGACGCCTATCGCCGGGCCGTTGAGAGGTTTTCGCGAAGGAGCGGGTTTTCCGAAGAGCGGGTCGCAAATTTAGTTGTCGAACTGGCGCGTGAGAACGGGTGCGATCCGGGCGAATTGTTAATCGGAGCACGCAAGGCCGAGCTCCGGCACGCCACCGGGGCGCGCCGGAAACCAACGGAGTGGCTGGCCGACGGGACGCGGAAGGTGCCAACGGCAGTTTACCTGGGCGGTACAGCCGTGCTTACCGCGTTGCTGCTATGGGCGGTGCACGCCGCGGTGCCCGATTTGCCGCCGTGGTTTTTCCTCGTTCTGGTCGTGCCCGCAACCCAGGCGGCGCTCACTGTTGCGAATCTTCTGGTTAGCTACTTTCTCGTGCCACGCGTGCTGCCGCGCATGGACTTCCGCGAAGGCATACCGGCTGAATGCCGAACGGTAGTGGTGATGCCAACGCTTCTCCTTTCCCGCAGCGGAGCCGAGCAGCTGATTGGCAATCTCGAGATTTATCACCTGGCGAATCGAGATGCGAATCTCATGTTCGCCCTTCTGACAGATTTCGCCGATGCGGATGAGGAAGGAGCAAGCGACACCAGCATTCTGGAAGCTTGCGTCTCAGGCATACACGAGTTGAACAAGCGGTACCGCACGGATTCCCATCAGCCGTTTCTGCTTTTCCATCGCGCGCACGAGTGGAACGAGAGCGAAGGGAAATGGATGGGCCGCGAACGAAAGCGCGGCAAACTGGACGCCTTCAACGCGTTCGTGCTCGGGCGGGAAAACGCCTTTGCGGTTATCGAAGGCGATAGCGCGCGGGTGCGCGGCGCGAGATACGTGATTACTCTCGATAGCGATACGCAGCTCCCGCGCGACACGGCCTACAAGCTTGTGGGCACGATGGCGCATCCGCTCAATCGGCCGCAGTGGGACGAGCATCGCCGGGTGGTAAGCAGCGGTTATGCGCTTATGCTGCCGCGGATCGGAATCAGCATGGAATCGGCGTCGCGCTCGCGCTTCGCGTCCATCTTCAGCGGGCAAACAGGCTTCGACCCTTACACGACGGCAGTTTCGGACGTATACCAAGATCTATTTGGACGCGGAACATTTACCGGCAAAGGAATTTACGATGTCGCGGCGTTTGATCGCGCCACGCGCGGACGCTTTCCGGACAATGCTCTGCTCAGTCACGATTTAATCGAAGGCGAGCACGTGCGCACGGCGCTGGTGACGGACTTGGAGATGATTGACGATTACCCGTCGCGCTACCAAGCGTTTTCCAAGCGGAAGCATCGCTGGGTGCGCGGCGATTGGCAAATCGCAATGTGGCTGCTGCCGCGGGTTCCGAATTCCGCGTGGAAGTGGGGACCGAATCCGCTGCCGGTTGTTTCACGTTGGAAGATTCTCGACAATCTGCGGCGAAGCTTAGTGGAGCCGGCTTACCTTCTCGCATTTGCATTGCTTTGGCTCGCGTTGCCGGAAGAGGCTACGGCGGGATCACTGGCGGCGGTGGCCTTGTTGTTGAGTCCGATTTATGCGGATCTCTGCATTTCGCTGTTGCGGTTGCCGCCATGGCGCTTCCTGCGGCCGTGGGCGTGGACGCGTTTTTCGGATTTTCTTCGCGGACACGTGGAGGCTTTGCTGACGCTGGTGTTTCTTCCAGCGCAGGCGATGCTGCTGATCGACGCAATCGCACGCACGCTCCATCGGCGGATTCGTTCACAGCGCCGGCTTCTTCAATGGGAAAGCATGGCGCAAACAGAGATGCGCGGTGCGCGTGGCGGAGACGCGACGCTCAGGGAAACGGTTCGCGGCTGGAGCTTGCCCGAGCGCTACATGGCCGTAGCCGTGGCGCTATCAGCCGTTCTTTGGACGGTTTTGCTGATGATGCCGGAGATGGGAAACCTGCCGGCCTTTCTTCTTCTGCTGAGTTGGGTGGCGTCGCCGCTGGTCATGATCTGGCTCAATGCCGCGCCGGAATCTCAGGATCGTGCGGACGCGGGATCCGATTATCTGCGCGGGCTGGCGCTCTCGACGTGGCGCTTTTTCTCCGATCAATCTGAATCGGCGCAGCATTGGATCGTGCCCGACAATATCCAGGAGGAGCCGGCGGCAGTAGCTCGTCGCACCTCGCCAACCAACCTCGGGCTGCAGCTTAATGCGTACGTCGCCGCGCATCGATTCGGCTATCTGACGCACGGGGAGATGGCGGAGAGCGTCGCACGCCTCCAAGCGGTTCTCCAACGGCTTCCGCGCGAGCGCGGACATTTTTTCAATTGGTACGACACCCAGTCGCTCCAAACGCTTCATCCCCGGTTTGTGTCCACGGTGGATAGCGGCAATCTGGCGGCTTCGTTGATGGTCACGCGTGCCGGATGCCTCGCCGTGGAAACGATGCCGGTGATTGATGGGCGAGTGATGCACGCGTTGCGCGACTACCTGCGCGCGCTTATGGAAGCCGTTCCGCCGCCTATTAGAACATCGCTTCTCCTGCGCGGCGCCGACAACTTGCGGCGGCAGTTGGAGAGCGAACCGGACGATCTCTTCTTCTGGGAAGGCGTCCTGACCGAAGCACAGACGCTTGCGCAGAAGCTGGGGGAAGCGGCGGAACGCGCGGCAGTTCGCACCGAAGCAAAAGATTCTATTGCAGCAGCCGAGATCCGTTATTGGGCACAAGCATTACAGGCGCGTATCGCTGCCGAACTAGCCGCCTTAGGCGATCTGATTCCGTGGATTCATCAGCCGTTTGAATCCGAACTACGCACCGCGTTGCGAAATCCACTTTTGAGCGAATTGTTGGAGCCATTACGGCGCGTCCCTCACATCGCCGACCTTCCATCGGTTTACGACCGGATTGCCGCCATCGTCGCCGAGATCGATCGGGCGGACAGCCGGATTCACCAAACGACATCCGTCATTCTCCGTCAGCTTGGGGCGTCGCTCGATGGTGCTCGCGCGCGCTGGCAGAATCTCACTGGCACTTTCCATGCGGAAGCGGAGCGGGCGCAGGATCTCTGGCAAGCAATGGATTTCCGGTTTCTTCTGGACGCGCGGCGAAAGCTGCTACGTATCGGATGGGACGCGGATCGCGGGGAGGCGCACGACTCTTACTACGACCTGTTGGCGTCTGAGGCGCGCACGGCGGTATTTGTTGCGATCGCCCGCGGGGACGCGCCGCGCGAAGCCTGGTTCAATTTAAGCCGCAAGCTCACGTATTATCGCGGTCACCGCACGCTGGTTTCATGGAGCGGCACCATGTTCGAGTATTTGATGCCGGCTCTTTTTATGCAGACGTGGGCGGGCACGCTGCTTGGGGAGAGCGTCCGGTCGGCTGTTCGAATCCAAAAGCTGTACGCGCGCGAAATGCGGGTGCCGTGGGGCATTTCAGAATCGGCGCACAGCGTTCGCGACGCCGCGCTTAATTACCAATACCGCGCTTTCGGCGTGCCCTCGCTGAGTTTGGATCGCGCGCAGCCGGACGATCTTGTGATCGCTCCCTATGCCACGATTCTGTCGTCGATGGTGGACACGCGCGGGGCTGTTGAGAACCTTCGAGCAATGGAAGCCCGGGGTTGGCGAGGACTCTACGGCTTTTACGAGGCGATTGATTTTCGACGGCATGGCGCGGGGCACGGGCGCGCGGAGCTAATTCGCGCGTTCATGGTGCATCACCAGGGCATGAGCTTTCTGGCACTGGCAAACGTGCTGCTCGACAACGCCATCCAAAGCCTTTTCCATTCCGATCCGGCGGTACTGGCAACCGAACTCCTCCTCCAGGAAAGGATGCCCGCGCTGGCCGAAGCCGAAGCGCCTGAAGAGCCTTTCGCTGGTTTGGCAGTTGCCCAGGAGCGTACCGCGGGAAGATCGCTCGAAGCCGAGCCGATCTAGCGATCTCCGTGAAAAGTGCCAGAGCAAGCTAAAGTGTGGCAGTGGTAGGGCCGATGTACTCCGCGAGGAGTTACGCCCATCGTTTCCCCAAGACAATCCCAAACCTTAGGGGCTAAACTTTTCTTTCTGGCGGGCGCTGTTCTGCTGGCTAGTGGTTGCGGAAGCGGGCGGGCACTGCAGCCATCCACGATTGCGGAATGGAAACGCTTGGCTGGCGGCGCGAGCGCGGCGAACGTCCGCGTGCAAGGCGTCGTTACCTTTGCCGACCCCGCGGGTGACATCTGTTACATCGAGGACTCGTCGGGCGGGCTGCGTATTCGTTTAGCCGCAGGCCAAGCGGTTGCCGAGATCGGCAAAGTCGCGACCGTCTCGGGCAAGATGGAACGCGGCAGCCACGGCATTTTTCTAAGCGCTCACGAGTTCGCGGCGGAACAAGAAGGAGTAACGCCCGCGATCAGAGTGAACGCGGCAGATTTGGAACGATACGCCGAGCGGAGAGTCACGATTGAAGCATCGGTAGAGGGTGTCTCGTCGGTTCGATTGGGGCTGGACGAGCTCGCGCTTCGCGTTGAAGACCGGCGGTATGTCGCAAAACTCGTTCGACGTAATGATTTTGACATCGATTCGCTAACGGGATCCGGAGTCCGCATCACCGGAGTGGCCGTACCGCGCGCAACAGGCGACGGCAACAGTTTCGAACTGTGGGTGTCGGGATCTCACGGCGTGGTTGTTGAGCGCCCGCCAGTACGCTCCGGAAACGGAGAAGACAAATCCTCGCGGCTGGTTATGCGAAGCGCTCTCGCGATTCATCGTATGGCGCCGCGAGTAGCGGCGCTACATCTCCCTGTAGACTTGCAAGCCGTGGTCACCTACTCCAATGTGGCCGGGCAACTGTTTGTTCAGGATGGAACCGACGGCATCTTTGTTCAGTCAGCGCAAGGAGGAAGCACGCAGTTTGAAGCCGGGGACAAGGTTATCGTGCGCGGTGTTACGGCCCCCGGTGATTTCGCGCCGACTATCGGCAGGGCAAAGATCGAGAAGATCGGCACGGCACCTTTGCCGAATCCGGATCCAGACATCGAGAGCGCGTTTGCCGGTCTAAAGGATTCGCGATGGGTTCGCTTGCAGGGAGTGGTGCAAGATGCAAAAGAAAACGTCCACTCGGTAATTTCCACCGTGGTCTGGGGCAAGCATCGATTCCAGGTGACTTTCAAAATGGCACCGGAACGCGTGCGTGACATGATCGACCGCGAGGTTACGCTTTTTGGCGCGTGCGGTTCGTTATTCAACGATCAAAGACAGGTCCTGGGAATTCAACTTTTCGTACCCGGACCGAAATTTGCGCAAGTTACGCCGGACACGACTCCGGATCCCTTTCACCGTTCCGTTCGGGCGGCGAACACGCTGTTGCAATTTCGACCAAACGAGGATACGGCTCATCGCGTGCACCTGCAGGGTGTCGTTACCTTTGCCAACGCCACTGGGCCGACCTGGATCCGCGATGGGAGCGGAGGCCTCGATATCGAATCTCACAACCAGATCGCCCTCCAAGAAGGCGACTTCGTTGATGCCGCCGGGTTCGCTGAAGCCGGAAACTTCGGCCCGGTGCTGAAGTTCGCGGAGGTCAGGAAACTGCGCGGCGGTCCAACGCCCAAACCCATCGCTGTGACCTTGGCGGAAGCGAAGCATGGTGAAAGCGAAGCGCAGCTCATCCAGGTCGATGGCATGTTGGTCGACACTTTTGTTCACGAGGGCACTCGTACGTTTCGCTTGGAATCCGACGGAGACGTTTTTACTGCCGAGATCCCCGAATCTGTTCCGGTACCCTCGGTCCGTTCGCGAAGCAAGTTGAGGCTCACGGGAATCTGCTCCATTGCAACGGATCATTGGGAAGGATTTTCAGTTGCACACGGCTTCCGTCTGACGTTGCGTTCCACGTACGACGTAGTTGTTCTCGAGAACGGAATCTGGTTCACCCCCGAACGCTTTCTGATTACGGTCGCGGCAAGTGTCGCCATAGCGGTATTAGCTTTGTTCTGGGTGGCATCACTCCGGCGCAACGTTCGCCGGAAAACGCTTTCGTTGGACCATGCGCTTCAGCGGGCTCGGGAAGCCGAGGCTTTAGAGCAGAGCCGGCGATCGCTGTTCGAACTGGTGGCCAATAACGATCCGATCGAGCGAGTAATGGAAGAACTGGTGCGCGCGGCCGAAAGGCATTCGACAAATGCGCGTTGCGGCGTCCGCATCGACTTAGCGGACGTTCCCGCTATAACGGTTCCGAAGAACGCTCCGGAGATGCGCTTCTCCGTCTCGCGGATGACAAACCGGTTGCCGGTGCCGATCGAGGTGGGAGGGTTTATGGCGGGATTCATCCTGTTGGAGTCGAAGGACGATTCGCCGCTAAGCGAAACGGATCGCGCTCTGTTTCCCACTTGGGGACGGTTTGCGAGTGTGGCAATCGAGCGTTGGGCCTTTTACGAAAACCTTCAGTTCCGCGCGCAATATGACGCGTTGACTGGCTTGCACAATCGCGCTTCGCTGCAGGAGCGCTTACGGCAGGAGCTAGCGGCAGCGGCGCGGACAGGCGACACGCTCGCTGTTGTTTATGTCGATCTCAACGATTTCAAGGCTGTTAACGATACTCATGGCCACGACGCGGGCGATGCCGTTCTGCTGGAAGTCGCGGAACGCATTTCGCGATCGGTGCGGCGCTCGGACGTTGTGGCGCGTCCAGGAGGCGATGAATTCGTGGTGCTTTTGAGCAAGATCGCCGGCGCGGAGGAAGTTATGCGCATCGGATCCTTGTTGAGTTCCGTTTTGAGGGAGCCATTCGAAAGAAATGGTCACGAGCTGAGCTGCGCCGGAAGCATTGGGATCGCGGTATACCCGGAAGATGGCGAGAGCGCTCAAGCCCTGATCAAAATGGCGGATCACCGCATGTACGCGGATAAAGCCGCGCGCAAAAGCGCAGGAACGACTTCTCGGATGTAGGCTTTGCTTGTTCCGGTCCAGAGATTCTTGACCGTGAATTAGCGGTGCTCTCGCTTTCGAGGACTATCGAGTTTTACGCCGGAGAGCGGCGGCAGATTTTGAACGTTTTATGACGACTCTGAAGCGTTCGAGGTGCAGTTGATTTCCCACGAAACGCCAAACTGATCCGTGAGCACTCCGTAGCGTGTGGCCCAGAAGGTTTGCTGCAGCGGCATGGTCACAGTCCCGTTGCCGGCGAGCGCATGAAAAAGACGCTCCGCTTCGATCGGTTCATCGATTCCAAGCACAAGCTGAAAACTCGTTGGGCGTTGGTAATGCTCGGAAGGTTGGTCGACCCCTGCCAACGCATCTTCGCCGATGGTAAGAGTCGCGTGGCAGATCTTCTCGCCCCATTCTGCCGGGACTTCACTCGCCATCGGGCGAATTACCCCATGTGAGCATCGTCGCGATTTTGCCACCGAGCGAGCGCTCGTAAAACCGGAACGCAGCCTCGCAGTTACCGTTGAAAGTAATGTGAGGTTCCAACGTCATTTCGGCACCTCTGGGAGGTTCATGCTACGACCGTTATCGGGCCTCGTACTTCTTGCTCCATCCGGTGCGAAGGTTTGTGACGGTAAACGAGCCGTCTTTGCGCGCGGTAAGGCGAATCGAGTAGCCTTTGTCGCCGCCGCCGTCTTGTAAGTTGGCGAGAAACTGCGGCGCGGCGTTATTGCCGTCACCAGCCGCGACGGCGAAGTGCAACTGCCAGATATCTTCCAAACCGGGAGACGACTTCATGGCCTGGTAGGCCTGCGCCGTGCCGCCTTTCTCGCTGCCGTTATCAACGATGGCTACGCGCGGCGCGAATGCATGGACGCTCGTCGAAGGTCCCGAAAGGTCCATGCCGTGATGGCTGGCAATATACGCGCTCACTGTGCCGACGCGATTCACGGGGCAGACTAAGTCCAACTCTTTGTTCCAGGTGAGGTCGCCGAGATCGATGGCGCGGAACTTGCCAAATGTGATCAGAGTGCCGACCGAGCGCGCGTTTTCCGACGGATCGGGGTCGCGCGGCTTATCCGACCCGCAAAGGGGATTGGCGCCCGCGCCCGGTTGCGAGGCGGGGATGAGATCCCCGGCCGAAGAGAGGACGCGAACGTCCACATCGCCGAAAGGCACGCGATCGCCCGGTTTCACAACCAAGTGATCGGATTTCCCGCGCGTCTCCACATAGGAGCGGAACAGCGCGTCTTCGTCCTTGCCGTGTTCAACGCTCGGCCCGTGGTCGACGAAGAGACCGATGGGGATGCGTGCGGCGAGTTGCGGAACGCCGCCTACGTGATCGGTGTGGAAATGGGTGATAAGGAGCGTGTCGATTTTGGAGACGCCAGCCTGCTTGGCGGCGGCGACGATGCGGTCGGCGTCGCGACCGTCATAGCCCGGCCAGCCGGTGTCGATCAGCAGGCTTTTGCCGGAAGGCGAGACGAATAGCGTGGCTTGGCCGCCTTCCACGTCGATGAAGTAAATATCGAGCGCGCCGCGGTCCTTGGCGAAAGCCACGCACGCGCTTAGCAGCAAAAGAACGGCAACGAGATAGCGGGTCACGTCCGGCACT
>JAVHMZ010034048.1:0-12591 GCA_034782995.1 Amazona versicolor | reverse complement strand
GCGAGGGCGAAACCCTGGCCCGTTTCGGTTTTGAGTTCGCAGAAAACGAAGGAAGTAACCGTGCGCAAGACCGTCGACCTTGTCGCTATCGTAGGCCTTATTGGCTGCATCAGCGCGCCGGCCATGGCCCAGCAATCGAACATCACCGGCTACCACGGCGACAGCGCTCGCTCCGGCATGTATGTCGTCCCGGGGCTGACATACCAGAAGGCCAGGACAGCGCATCTCGACCGCATGTTTGTTGGCCGCGTCCCAGGGCACGTCTACGCCCAGCCGCTCTACTGGCATCCGACAGGCGCCGCGCACGGTAGGTTGATCGTCGCGACCGAGAACAACGTGGTGCTCGCGCTTGATGCGCAGACCGGCGCCGAACTTTGGCGGCACAATCTTGGCTCGATAGTGCCACAGGCAACCCTGCCCTGTGGAGACGTCGATCCAATCGGCGTGACCGGCACGCCGGTGATCGACGAGACAACAGGCATCGTCTACCTCGATTCGCTTCAAGACGGTAGTGGCTCGCCCCAGCACCTAGTCCATGCTTTGTATTTAAAGGATGGCACGCTGGTGCCGGGCTGGCCGGTGAACATCGCCAACCAGTTGCGGCACGTGGGACAGAATTTCCAGCCTGAACTCGAGAATCAGCGCAGCGCGCTCACGCTGTTCCACGGTGAGTTGCTGATCCCGTTCGGTGGCAATGCCGGAGACTGCCTCGCCTATCACGGCTTTCTGGTTGGCCTGGACAGCAACACCGGCAAACTCGTGGGTGCTTGGGAGTCGCGGGGGGAGAAAGGGGGTATCTGGGCACAGGCGGGAGTCGCCAGTGACGGCACTTCGATATTTGCCACTACTGGCAACACTGCCCATCATGTAACCACCTGGAGCGACGGGCAGGCACTATTCCGGCTGCAAGCTAACCTTGAGCACTCCACTGACCCGAAGGACTACTTTGCTCCAACCAACTGGCCAACGCTCGACCAATATGATCAAGATTTGGGGAGCACGGGGCCGCTGCCGATCGATCTGCCAAACGCCACCGGCACGCAGCCGGTGCTGCTGCAGGTGAGCAAGGATGGATATGGGCGCGTGCTGCACCGCGACAACTTGGGCGGCATCAGCGAAGCGCCAACGACTGTGCAGCTATTCAATGGTCGGATCACGACAGGTCCCGCCGTCTTTTCGCTCGGACACGCGGTGGGGGTCGCGATGTACGGCACGCAGGGCTACGCAGCGCAATGTCCGGTGCCGGTGGCCAACGCCAACTTCTTCGCCGTTCGCTTGGCAACGGGCAACCCACCCAGTCTTGTCACCGCGTGGTGCGTGGCACTGGCGGGGCGAGGAGCGCCTATCGCCACCACCTCCGACGGCAGCAACGACCCGATCGTCTGGGTTATGGGAGCCGAAGGTGACGAGTTGCTGCACGGCTATCGTGGGGACACAGGTGCGGTCGTGTTCGACGGGGGCGGAGCAAGCCAAGCGGTACCAAATGTCCGGCATTTCGCGACCCCGATCGCGGCGGAGGAAAAACTGTATGTCGCGGGCGATGGCCACATCTACGCATTCGCGTTTGACAAGAAATAGCAAGGAGCGTACCGGTTCGATCCGAGAAACACTGCTTTGAACTGTGCTAGGCGCCCCACCAACATCACTCAACCATAGTTTGCGTATTCGCACGCTCAGCTTGTACGATTATAAATTCGTCATCTTCTACGAATAAGGAGGGTGCCCGGGCTAAACGGGCACCCTGTCGTTACTTCGCCTTAGCGTGAGAGGCGCTCTTTCCGTGCGCCTCAGTGGACGTCTTGTGAGCGGCTTCAGAGTGGCCGTGAGCCGCCGTTGAGTGCTCATGGCCTTTCGCGTGGTCACCCTTTTCGTGGTGCTCGGCGGCAGCGCGGTGTGACTTAGCGGCTGCCTCATGCGAATCGGCAGCCTTTTTGTGGCTGGTGGTTGGCATGTTTCCTCTCCTGATTCCCGCCCACTATCGCGCGGTCCGGCGATAGAGCCCTCTACGGCGCGCAAATCAAGACCCGAGTCGTGCGGGTAGTCAATTCGCCCTGCATTTCGGCCCAGGCAAGCACGAGTCTCGAATGCCACGCGGACACCTCTGCTACAATAATCACATTCCTGGTGCATGATTGAGTGTAGTAGACGGTTCAAGCCGCCGACGAACAGTCGTCCCTTTGCTACCAGAACTGTCGTACGTCGCGACATTCCCACGATGCTGTCGCTGCCGCTATCCAAGACCACAGCTCCAGTGTCGCCACAGTAGCCATGCACGTAGCGTCCCGGCTCTCGTTTCCCAATCTCGGTCGCGGTTGCCGTTGCGCTGCGCGAGGCGGTCCGGACTGCGCTCGCCGTACCCGGCTCCAGTCACGCCGCCAATCTCCAGCTCCATCAGGCGTTCGGCGGCAAACCCGATCATCTCCCGCAGCGCGCTCGCATCCGTACCTTTCGCCAGCAGCTCCCGCAGGGCAGTCTCTTGATCGGCATCGTGAGTCCTTGGGTCATAGTTGCAATTTGCGATTCAACCCTACCCAAGTTTACCGCGGTGACCGCCTCCTACACCACGTCCCGGGACACAACCCATCGCCCCGAGTTCGCGTGCAACCAGCCTCGACAACTTCGTCTGTGTTTGCGGCATGACACACCTCTAGGCCGGGGATCGCGATCATCGGAACACCGGATGCCGAGTAGGCTGGGGGTATGGTGACCGACTACGGGTGTCATCAGGGGAGGCGACCGTCGACACAACCAAACCTGCCACGATCCGGCGTATGGTGGACCGTAGTTTGGCAGCTTGGTTAAACGGCATGCGCAGAATGTCGTTATGCCGATTGGCGACCACCGCCAAAGGGAGGAAAATACGATGAGTGCTTTTCTAAAATCAGTGCTTGTGTCCAGTCTTCTATTGAACTTGGGCGTTGCTTCGGCAGTCGCGGGTCCGTGTTCCGACCAGATTGCCGGCCTGAGTAAGCAGCTCAGCCAGAGTCCCGCCATGGGACCCGCCACCACGGGAGCGCTTGCGGGATCAGGTCCCCAAGCTGGCCTAAAGCCCGCCGCGGGCAGTGACACATCCCAGCCGAGTGCCGACGGCACCAGTGCCACAGGTAAGCTGAGCGGCGAGGGGGGGACGAAGGAGATGACGGCAGCTGCCGGTCAAGTCGCTACATCGGCGCAGGATGTCCGCCGGCAACAAGCCGGCATACTCACTATGGCCGCCGATCCAAATGCCAAGATGCCAGATACCGACGAGAAAGTTAGTCGGGCCAAGATGGAGCTAGAAACCGCAAAGGCGCTCGATCAGAAGAACGATGGATCGTGCAAAAACTCGGTAACCAAGGTGCAGGCGCTGCTACGATAGGGAAGGGATGTTTGAGCGGAAGAGGCATGTAAAGGAGCGACCGGCCGTCTTGCCGGTCGCTATCACATAGCAACACTCGCCAGAAAAGTGACACCCTTAGTTTGCTGCCTCGACATGCCTCGCGATCCAGTGCTGGATCAGGTCTGCAACATCGAGGTTATTCAAGTCTTGCATAAACATATGGCTGTTACCGTGCAGGCCGGCGTCAGGCAGTGCGAGAAAGGTGAAGTCTCCGCCGGCACCTTTGATTTGGTCCATCTCCGTGACGCACGCCGGCGACGGTTGAGCTGTCGAGAAGTGGTCGCCGACCACGACTAGCATCGGAATCTTTGCGAGCACCTTCACCTCGTCACCGGTCAGATTCGAAAAGCATCCTGTTTCAAGCTGAATGATCCCTCTCACGGCATGCGGGTTTTCGAGTGCGGCCTGGGTTGGAAAACCGCTGGACTGCGAGTGCCCGACCAGGATCGCGCCGCCGAGCTGCTCGCCCAAGCGGGCCATGTTGGTCACGGTAGGATTGTGCGTCGTCGGACTAGAGAATTCGGCGAACAGGTTGGGCACTTCGGTCAGGATTAAGTCAGGCACCACTTGCTTGTAGAGCTGCGAGACGTGTGACATCGGGAACTGCTCGTCGGGCCATACTTGGCCATATTGCGGGCCGAAGCGGAAAACTGACCAGGCAAATTGATAGGTGGCGAGCAGAACCGGTGGCTGCTCGGCAAGCGGCTTCGAGCCGTCTTTCACGTCGTTGAAGATCGTCCCCCGAAAGCCCGAGCGGGCACGACCTGACTGTTCCGCGAGATAGGTGGGAAAGCCCTTGCGGGTGAAATACTCATACCACCCCATACGCCCATCTGGCGTAGTCTCCCATGTCTTTGACGTAAGGCAGCATCCGTGCACGAACACAATGGGTTTATGCCGGACAACGTGTGGAACTTGGAACTGCACATACATTTGGTCGACGGTCACGTCGCCTGCACCAAAGCCGAAGCCTATCTGATCCCAGCCTGCAGCGTCCGTCGTTGTCTGCCGACCACCCACGAAGAAGCTTCCCTGTTCCCTGAGCACAAGGGGCTGTTTCGGTGGCTTCACCTGATCAAGGGACTGAGCGGAGACGGTGCCACTCAGCAATGTTGATGCAAGCAGAGCTGAGCCGATATACGAAGCGCGGATCGCGTATGAGTTCGACATGAACAATCTTTTATGTTGTTACGAAGTCACGACGGCGACAAGGAGGCTGTGCGTTGGTCAGACCAGCGTCACTCTGGCCCGCGAAACCGCACGCGGGAGCGGCAGCTCGTGGCTCGCCACCACTCCCGAATTGTGCGGTCAGTAGATCAGTATACCATCCCAGAAATCGCAGTTGTGCTGATTGGTGTAGCTCGCACCTTTCAGCACGGAGAGGCTTGGCGTGTTTTCCGCGAGATACTCCTGAGCGGGCGGCTGGTAAGGCGGCCAAGGATAGCTGCCGACCAGGTTCGGATTGCCGGTAGCCATGAAGCTTGTCCAGGCGTCAACGAGTTCGCGCGATAGAACCAACTCCTGTGAGTCCAGCGAGTGCTGGATGCCCTCACTACCGCCATGCCAGTTCGGGAACAGGAACTGGATGTCGATGGTATGCGCCGCCTGATGCGGGAAGCTCAGCGCGGGAAAATACCAGGGCGCCGAGCGCAGGTTGAACTGGTAGGCATAGAGCGGCACCTCTCCGACAAGCAGCTGATTAAGATGCCGTATCCGGCAGGCGGTGGCGTCCGACATCTCGCGAATCCAGGCTAGGCTAGGGCTGCCGTAGTGGTTCGCCGGATACTGCGCGAGTACCTTGTCCGATGTACCCGCCGGATAGTTCGGCGGCCCGCCGCCTGGCCCTGCCGGACCTTCAAACACCGCCTTCACCTTTGTGATGTAGGTGTCTCCGGTCAGCGGGCCAAAAAAGTATTCATTGATGCTGGCGCTGAATCCGCCCTCGTCCTTCACCAGCCCATTCATGATCGGCATATGGTTGAACTTGCCGGTGCCGAAGGCGACGTCACCGGGGAGCGGCAACACCGTTCCGTCCACCATCAGCCCGTTCACATATGGTCCGTTCGCGGATGGCGTACCTTGCAGGTTCAACACCGCAGGTACTTTGATGCTGCGCAGACACGCAGCGGTGGAAGCCGAGTCGTCAGAGAGACAGCCGGCGGCGGTTCCAAATCCCGAGCCACGCGACTCGGCCAGCGACAGTGGCGCTACCGTCAACAGGGCTCCGCTCTGGAAGATTGCATGATGAAATAAACCCTTGCTCAGTGGCGAGATGACGTTAGCCGCTGTGCTTGTGGAGCCGGCAGACTGGCCACCGACGGTTACGTTGTTCGGATCACCCCCAAACTTGGCGATGTTGTCCCGAATCCAGCGTAGTGCCGCCTGTTGATCCATCAAACCGTAGTTACCGAAGTTGTGTCCTTCCTTATCGATGGCGGGGTGGGCAAAGTAACCGAGCAGACCGAGCCGGTAGTTGATCGTCACGACCACAGTAGGCCCGCCAGGACCGCCCTTGGCGAGCTTGCTCGCGTCATAGTCATTGCTCTCGCCGTCTACCAGCCCACCACCATGTATCCACATCAGGACTGGTTTTAGGCCACCAGCAGGTGTCCCCGTTTGGGTGGTGAACACGTTAAGATAGAGGCAGTCCTCATTGACGCTGATAGGGCCGGCAAAGACGCCGAGCTCGGTAATTTGAGCACAGGTCGGGCCAAAACGCGTCGCCTCTAACGTCTGAGTCCAGGGGCGAGGTTGCTGCGGTGGACGCCAACGCAAGTCGCCGATCGGAGCGGCAGCGTAGGGAATGCCCAAGAACTCGTAGATGTTGCTTTTTACGAAGCCCTGAACCGGGCCCCGCGACGTTTCGATTGTCGGTCCGTTCGCAGTTGCCGAGTATGCGGGACCGACGGCCACCAAGCCGGTCACGGCGGCAGCCGTGAGCCACGTGTATTCGTTTAGCCACCCACGAGTGCGGGCAGGCCAGTTTACGGTCGCCATTTTTGACTCCTCCCATGCGTTCGGTCGCTTTTGCCGAACTTCCCGCATTCTGGAGCGAGCATTACATAGGTGCAACTCGACTTTCAGAGTGACCGTTCAACAATCCGTGGTTCCACCTGTAGTCCAAAGATTGGTCGCAACGAAATCTGTTGACCCTCGGATCAGGCGCCTCTATGCGGCGCTCACGAAAGGCCGGTGCCGGTTTGACGCGATCCCGTGCATCCGACAGGGCGCGCCACGGTATACGGACGATGACCCAAGCTGGGCAGATCACGAAGCGACCGCAAGGCCGACCAAGATCATTCGACCGAGCAGCAGCGTTAGAGACGGCAATGTTGCTGTTTTGGCGGTTTGGATACGAGTCTACCTCTGTTGCACAACTCACCGGTGAGATGGGCATCAATGCCGCAAGTCTTTATGCCGCTTTCGGGAGCAAGCAGGCGCTATTCCTAGAAGCTCTAGAGCGCTACCGGACAGGGGTCGGAAGCGGAATGGGCAAAATCCTAGCTGCCGCCCCGACCGCGCGAGAAGCGATTTCGAAGCTTCTCAGCGGCACAGTTGCTGCGGTGACCCATCGCTCCCAGCCTAGGGGTTGTATGGTTGTACTCTCGGCCATGCACGGCTTCGCCACATCTCCCGAGATCGAGGACGCGATGCGTAGGTGTCGGGCCGAGGACCACGCCATGGTAGTAGCGCGCCTGCGCAAAGGTGTCGCCGACGGAGACGTAGCTCGGGATCTCGACACCCAAGGCATGGCGGCGCTCTACATGGCGGTGCTGCAGGGCATGTCGGTGCAGGCGCGCGACGGCGCGTCAAAGACGGCGCTCCTGGCAATGGCTGATAGCGCAATGCATGCGTGGCCAGGTCGCTCCTGAGTCCTACCGGACGCGTGACAATGCTGCCCGGATTGCCATAGATCGTACCGTGCGACCCTCAATGCCGTGGCGTCCATCATCCGCCGCCTCGGCGAACAGCGCCGTAGCCTCATCGCCGCCAACCGTGATCGCTTTAGGCTGCTCGATGACCCCGCGACGGTAAGGACCATGCTCGACCTGCCTCTGCGCCTGCAGGTCGAAGCCAAGCGCGCCAGGCTGCCGTGCCAGGCCGCCCTCCTGGCGCAGACCGCGCTGGCTATCGAGCTGCTGCTGATGGCGCCGATCCGCCTCGGCAACCTCGCCGACCTCGATCTCGCCCGGCATATCCTGCGCACCGCCAGAGGCCGCCTTGTGTCGATCGCCATCGACGGATGCGAGGTCAAGAATCGGAATAACCGGAGTATCCGCTGCCGGAGGCGGGTGTCGCCCTGCTCGACCTCTACCTCGAACGCCACCCCCTGTTCGCGGCATCCGGCAACACGGCGCTGTTTCCCGGACCCTTCGGCGGCGCTGCGGCCGCCCAGGCCTCAATCAGCGTTCCGTCGACCGAGAGATGCCTCGATGACAGCAGCACCGCCACGCCACTGCGGGATGCGTCAGCAGCTTTGTCATGAACCTCTGTAAACCTTGCCGCGCCGGAGGCGCTCGCGATTTTAGTGAACATCGTGCAGTTCCACACCCGATCACCGGGTGACAGGCCGGCGAACCAGCAGTGAAGCAGGTTATAGTTAGCTGCTCGATCGCTGGCGTTCGGAACGAATGCGTAGGCACCTGCAGCAGGGCGCTCAGCAGCTGCTCGGGCGCCACTGAGGACCGTCCCTCGCTCGCATGCGAAACCAGGGCAGCTTCAGCCTGTCATCAACACTCGCGGCTCCGGACCACGGCAGTAAGAGCAGCGGGCGGAATGCAGTGGCCGAGACCGACGCTTGCTTAAATCCACCGCTGCATGATCGCTTGCCTGTTCGCACCATTGAGGTCTCCAAGCCAAGGTTCGCACTGTCGCAAGCGGCCGATTGCAAGCTCCCGGGGCACTGGGTCGGCTTCTCGGTATGTGCTACTGCTCAGCCAGATCACGCTGATGACTGCCTACGAGCAAAGGCGCCCCGAGCGGCAGAACCGCCGGGTAGACACTGGCTTTTGGCCAGCAACCACACACGACAACTTCCGCCGCTAGCAAGCGTTTAGCAGCATGGATCCCCCGCCGCACTCGCCAAAGCGATGGACGACAGGGGGCACTCTGGAGCAAGGAAGAACGACATGGCTGACATCAGTCATCCGCAGGACACTCGCGGCAAGCTTATTGCCGCCAGTAAGGTCAATGGCACGGCCGTCTACAACCGGGCCGGAGAAAAGTTGGGCAGCGTCTATGACGTGATGCTCGACAAGGTGTCGGGCAAAGCCGATTACGCCATCATGAGCTTTGGCGGGTTCCTAGGAATTGGCGAAGACTACCACCCGCTGCCGTGGAATCAGCTCACATATGATGAAGGGCGCGGCGGCTATATTGTCGACCTGGACAGCAATCGGTTGAAGGGTGCGCCGAGCTACAGCGGTTCCGATACGACAACGTGGGACGATCCCGCGTATAGTCGCCGCGTGGACGACTACTACGGTAGCGCGACGCGGATGTAGATAAGTCCTCTGCGGGTCCGTGCCATTCAACTTCGGCCGGTAAACAACCTGGCGGTAGTCGCCAACCTCTCCTGTCAACCATGGTGCTCGGGCGGCCCGGATTGTCCTTTGATCCGGACCGTCCGCCTCGCATCAATTGGTCGGCCCGACCAGCAGGTGAGCCTTGGCCATGGCCTTGTAGCCGGCGTATTTCAGGTGCAGGTGATCGCCGCAGTCGAACGCCGGTAGCACGTGCCCGGGGTTGGCTGGGTCCTCGAGCACTCTGTCGAAGTCGATCCAAGCCCTAACCGTTGTCGAGATCCCCCTGCTTCGCATGCTCGAGCAGCCGTCGACCGCGCGCTGCTCGCCCGCTCCGCCCTCGGCAGCGCCTTCCTCGCCGCACTCGAACTCGCACGAACCACAGAGGCAAACCTTCACCAGGACCAGACGTTCGGAACGCTCCGGTCGAGGCAACCACTTTTGCGGCATGATTACCCACGACATCGCACTTACGCCTCACAAGGATGCGCGTCTCCAGGGCCTCTACGCGGGAGAGGGAACGGCTGTTCGGGAGCGGGTTGCACAGCCGCAACGGCGCTCCCGAACCGACCGGACAGACAAAGTTGTTACGGCTTCCGACCGCTCCACATGCTGCTCAAGGGTTGCAGGTAGCCGGGTGCGTGCTGGTGTTCGGGTTCACGCAGAGCGGTCCCAAGCCGGTATTAGGCTTCGGCACGCTGATCATCGCTAGTGGCCCGGCCGCGTGCTCGCCGTTGAAGGGAGTGGGCTTGGTGACGTCGAATCCGCAGGCCTGTGCATCCTGCGGCCGGTTGAACCAGAAGCCGACGTGGAAAGTGTTCGTCGGCGCCAAACCAATCGACGCATCCGGGTCGAACCCGAAAATCTGGTCGAGGAGAATGGTATTGACCGTCACCTTTGCCTCGCCGCCACTGCTCGCGTTCAGATCACTTTGATACCAGGCCATCCCAAAGCCTGGGAAGTTGGCAACTGGTTGACCTTCCGCATCCAGGTTGCTGCGTTGCACCGTGAATAGATCGAATTTCAGATTTGGCTTCAAACCTTTCACGTCGATGGTTAGCGAATCCCGCTGTGGACCACGCTTGACATTGACAACAGCCACTGGTGTCACTTTTGGGCTTGCTGCGATGCAGCTGAGAAAAGCCGGGTTTGGCGACAGTCTGAATGTCGTTTGGTTCGGCGCTGACTGCCCAAATGCGGCTCCAGCGGCGATGCAACCAAGCAGACTGCCGAAACCGATACGGCAAATTGAGGTCATCATGTTTGATCCGATTGAACGCGAAACTGGATTGTCTCGCTGCGCCTCGGCGATAACACTGCAGCGTGGGCAAAACCGTGTGACGCACCGTGGAAAATACAGTGTCGCCTCACTTCCGTTTGAGGACTCTATGGACGCTAACCGCCCAGCCGACGTGCTTGTAGTGAAGCTGCTCTCTTTCGAGACTTGGCAAGTCGCTCCCGAGCCGCGCGGCAATCGCATCCGAAAGTTGGTAGCCCACGACCATGGCCTTTTCACGCGAGAATCTCCGGTGCGCTTGGCGAACCGACAGCCTAATGGGGCTGAGTAGTCGAGGTCAGGTCGTCAGGAACGCCCGCATTTCCGCGAGGAATCGCGCCCAGGCCGGCTCGTCCTCTAACAGAATGTGGTTGCGTCCTTCCAGGGGTATGAACCGTGCCCCGGGAATGGCGGTGGCGAGGCGGCGGCTCTCGTCGAATGGCACGACGCCGTCGTCGCGGCTATGCAGCACCAGCGTCGGCGCCCGCACGCGCGGCAGCAGTGCCTCCACCTGCACCAAGCCAAACGTCTCTTGTAGCCGCGCCGCGTTGGCCGGCGACGCAGTCACCCGCTGCAGATCGTTGAACCATGACATCTGCTCGGGCGTCGCGCCCGGCACGAACAGCGTCGTGAACATCTGCCGGAATGCTGGGTTATCCTGGCCCCAGCCGTGCTCGATCAGCGTGCCCATCGCAGCCCGCCGGCTCGCGTCGGCCGAAGGCCCGCGCACCGCCCAGCCGCGCGCGTAGCCGCCGTAGAGCACGAGGTGGCTGACCCGCTCCGGGTGGCGCACCGCGTATGCGACCGCGAAGGCGCACCCCTGCGAGATGCCGAGCATCGCGAACCGGGCATGCCCGGCGGCATCCACGATCGCCTCGAGGTCGCGCATGCACGCCTCGAAGGAGAGGTCGGCCACATCCCAGTCCGACAGGCCGTTGGCGCGCTCGTCGTAGCGGATGAGGGTTCGCCCGCGCGACAGCTCGCGAATCCAGTGGCGCCAGACCGGGCTCTCCCAGTCGTACTCCAGATGGGTCATCCAATTGGCCGGCTTCACCAGCGGCGGGCCGTGGCCGACCGTGGCGTAGGCGATCCGCACGCCGTCCTCGGCGACGCAGAAACGAATATTCTGCTGCTCGGCCGTCACCGGCTCGCGGGCACCCCCATTCGGGCGGGTGTCGCCCCAGTCCCGCGCGAGCTGGGCATAGGACGCCCCCGCCGCCTCCAGCGTGGCCCGCGCCACCGCGTACTGCGCCTCGCACTCGTGGGCGCGCCCGGCGGCGGCGAGCAGCCGGAGCAGCGCCGCCCAGCCCGCCTCCTCGGCCGGCTCCACCGCGACGCGGGCTCGCGCATACGGCAGCGCCGACTCGGGCGACAGGCGCTCGCACAGCGCGGCCAGGATACGCAGATGCAGCAGCCGCGCGTCCTCGCGCACAGAGACGCGCCAGGCCTGGAAGGCGTGGCAGTCGGGCAGCTCGAGATCGTCGAGGAAGCCGCCTCGGAACGCCGCCGCCGCCTCGGCGAGACCGTCAACCGGCACCGCATGCGTGCCGGGTGCTAGGCGGTGGCGCACCCGGGCGAGATCGATCTCCACCACGGCGCCGTCGAGCGTCACCGTCTCCCGGTCGGCGCGCACGCAGGCGCGACCGGGCGCGTCCAGCACGCCGCGTAGCTTGCTAAGGCTCCATCGCAGCGCGCCGCGCGGATCGTCCGGCACCTGCCAGAACATTTCGCACAGCCGCTCGCGGCGATGCGCCCGGCCGGTGGTGGCGAGGTAGGCCAGTAGTGCGCGCGTCTTGCGCGAGTGCGGCAATGCGAGCGGCGCGCCGGTCCCTTCCAGCGTCATCGGCCCCAGCAAACGCAGGTTCAACATTCCCGCCGCCGCCCGATACGTTTCCACGTTTCGCGACAAGCTTAACACGGTTCTTGCCACGGTTGCTCACATCGCGCGGATCGACAACGCCGCCGCCGGCCGAGCGGGGCGGAACACACCCCGCGCAGAACGCAACCACAGGAGGCGCCCATGCGGCTCGCACGTCACGCCGTATCAGGTGCGGTCACACCGTTCAACGGCACCCAAAACGCGCGGATGCAATTCCTCTACACCTTCGTCCCTGCCAACCCGAACGCCATGAGCCAGCTGTTCCGCGCGCCATAGTTCCTCGCCGTGCTCCCGCGCGGCCAACAGAGAGTCTTGCGACATGTCCGCCTCGACCATGCCGTGCCCACGACCGTGCTCCCGACTGCGCCCTCGGCCGCGCCTGCCCCGCAGCTACGGTCCGGTGCTGTTCAGTCTGATCATGTCGACCGCCATCTGCGCCGTGACCTCGGGCATGATCACCGCGATCAACACCGGACTCGACGAGCATTATCCGGAGCGCTGGCTGCGCGCCTACCCGCTCGCCGTGTCGTTTGGC
>JAVHMZ010033941.1:0-12592 GCA_034782995.1 Amazona versicolor | reverse complement strand
CTACAAACGCTATTCCGTACACAGATCAACGCGTTCCGGTTCCAGGCGGCCTACACCTGGTCCCACTCGATCGCTGATATTGTCACGGATGATTCTGGCGGCGGCACCGGTTCGCAGAGCTTTACCTATTACCTCAATCCGCGAATCGATAGAGGCAACGCGGCGACGAATCGACCGAACATCTTTGTGGCGAATGCAACGTATCTCGCTCCAAAGCTGGACGGCCAAAACGTGCTGACTCGTGAGACCCTTGGTGGATGGGAGATCACCGGAATCACACAGGCGGACTCCGGAAACTCGTTCTCCATCTTCCAAAACGGTGCCACTGAAAACACCGCGCTGCTAGGCGCCCCGGGTGCACCCACTGCCGGTCAGTTGACCGCTCTGTTCCAGACCGGCTTGGTCAGCAATCAGCGTCCTCTGGCTGCGCAGGGCTGCTCGGCAAACATCAAGGGCGATCAGGTCATCAACCCGTATGCGACGACGCTGATCGGCTATCACCTCGGTACGCTCGACCCGAACACGGCGCCGCGCGGCTACTGCCACGGTCCGCGTCTGGTGAGCACGGACCTGTCGGTCGATAAGAACTGGAAGGTGACAGAACGTGTCACCCTGCAGTTCCGGATGGATGCCTTCGATCTGCTCAACCATGCCAACTTACGTGCCGACCAGGGCAACTTCACCACGGCGGCGAATGTGAGCGCCGTGCCCACCGCCGCCGCGGGCGAAATCGGCAAAAGGAGCAGCAGAATGGGAGTCGTGAGACTGCCCGCGCCCACCCCGGTCAAAGAAATTGCTACCGCGATGATGAACCCCAGCGCCCACTCCATTCAGTTCGCTCCGGCGATGTGGATGCCACACTCGAGTTTGCGCCCGGCCCAGCGGCCGGAGCGCGGATTGGCGGCGTCGCTTGGCCTGGCCGTGCATGGCGCGCACCCGATACTTGTGTATCCCTCGCTGTAAAGCGACAGGACAGGAATCTCCCCCTCACGCGCATCACGCCACACATCAGCATCGCTCCAGCTCGCCAGCGGACTCGCCTTCAGCACGGACATCCAGCGTGTCTCGGATGCGACGGCGGGAATCGATGTCTACGGCAACCAGGGAGTTGCTGTCGGCGATATCGACCAGGATGGCGTAGATGAAGTCTACGTGTGTCAGCCCGGCGGCCTCCCCAACCGGCTCTATAAGTGGAGGTCCGATGGCACCGCAGAGGATATTACGCGGCGAGCGGGTCTCGCAATCTTAGACGACACGACCTGTGCGCTGTTTGCCGATTTTCGCAACTCCGGCAAGCAGGATCTGGTGGTGTTGCGAGCGCAGGGCCCACTACTCTTTCTCAATCAAGGCAACGGAACCTTTCGCGAGCAGCCCGATGCGTTTCGTTTTGCCTCAAAAGCGCAAGGATCGTTCACTGGGATGGCTGCTGCTGATTACGACCGCGATGGCAGGCTGGACCTCTATCTTTGCTGCTATGTGTACTTCCAAAGCGAAGATCAATACCAGTTCCCCGCGCCCTACCACGACGCAAAGAATGGGCCGCCGAATTTCCTTTTCCGCAACACGGAAGCCTCTGGCAACCTGCTGTTCGAAGACGTCACAGCGCAGAGCGGCATGAATGAAAACAATGATCGCTTTAGCTTTGCGCCCGCTTGGTGTGATTTCGATGGGGATGGCTGGCCCGATCTCTATGTTGCAAATGACTTCGGAAGAAACAATCTGTATCGAAACCGCGAAGGGCGTTTTAACGACGACGCGTCGCAAGCCGGTGTAGAGGATATATCACCGGGCATGAGCGCCTCGTGGTTTGATTACGACGGAGACGGAAAACCGGACCTTTATGTCTCCAACATGTGGACTGCAGCGGGTCAGCGCGTGGTCGAAGATCCGGCGTTTCGCCCTGCGGCGGAAAATACAGAAGCGTACCGGTGCCACACGAAAGGGAATTCTCTCTACCGCAATCGCGGCGACGGAACTTTTGAAGAACGCTCGCGAGAAGGCGTGGAGATGGGCCGATGGGCCTGGAGTTCCGGCGGCTTCGATTTCGATCTTGATGGCTCGCCGGAAATTCTGGCGGCAACTGGAATGGTGACAAACGGCGCTGGAACAGACCTCGAGAGTTTCTTTTGGCGTCAGGTAGTAGCAAAGACCCCCCTGGTGCAAGCGTCCGCTCCGGATTATGAGAACGGCTGGAGCGCCATCAATCAGCTTATTCGCGAGGATTACAGTTGGTCCGGACATGAGCCGAACGTGTTTTATATTCGCCGCGATGGCCGATATCAAGACGCTTCGGGCGTTAGTGGATTCGATTTTGCCGACGACTCGCGCGCATTTGCGGTTACCGATTTCGATGGCGACGGCAATCCGGATATCCTGCTGAAAAGCCGCTTGGGTCCGCAGATTCGCGCTTTGCAGAATGATTGCACTGAAGGGCGCCCGGTGCTTGCTCTGTCTCTGCGTGGGACAAAGTCTAACCGCGATGCAATCGGCGCGCGTGTTGAAGTGAATAGCCAAGTGCAGTTCTTACAGGCGGGAGGCGGCTTTCTTTCCCAGCATTCGAAGAAGCTGCATTTCGGCTTGGCTGACAAGCGGCTTGCTCATGTGAAGGTGCTTTGGCCTTCAGGGTTGAGTCAGGAGTTCGCAAATCTGAAACCCGGCTACTGTTATACGTTGACCGAGGAATCGGCTGATGTCACTGGGGTAGAGTTTGCCTCACGCCGATTGTTTCCCGATGCGCCAGTTGTTCCCGATAATGAGCCTGCTTTTGTGGATACTTGGCTGATGGAACCGGTGCCGCTGCCGGAACCGCGCGAAGGACCCGGGTTCGTGTTGTTAGCCGCCGGCGCAGGACCACCGTTTCCGGCATCCGTCCCGGTGCAGCGTATCAATCTCAAGCTTGAGAAAGACGAAGTAGCCGCCGGTTATGCGCTCTTTCGGCGGTATCTGTTCGAATACCGCGCAGGATTATCACTGCCATTGTTGCTGCTTGCGGATGACCGAAGCTGTGCTCGGAAGGTGTACGCCTCCATTCCTTCTGAATCCGCGTTGCTGTCCGACCTGAAGCGCATCGGTCAGAATCGGGCTTTGGCGCTGCCGTTTCCTGGTACCTACATTTCCCAGCCGCGCCGTAATTACTTCAAGTTCGGTGCTGCTTTCTATTGGGCTGGCTATCCGAAATTGGCTCTCCCTTATCTGGAGGAAACTGTTCGAGCCAACCCGGCCAACTGGAAAGCTTTACTTTCCATCGCGCGCTTGCATCAGGAGTTAGAGCAGCCTGATGCGGCGGCGAAAGCCTACAAACGGGTTTTGAATGTTCGCGGCGACTCTGCGGATGCTCTGAATCAGCTTGGCTTGATTGCCGCCGCGAAGAACGAATTGTCCGAAGCGCAAGGGTGGTTCGAACGCGCCATCACCGCGCAGCGCGATTATGCGGAAGCCATCAACAACTTAGGCGTGCTGTTCGCAAAAACAGGGAAGAGAACCGATTCAATCGCAGCGTTTCGCTATGGTATCGAGAAGGCGCCAGATGACGACCAGCTTTATCTAAATTTGGGCCGCGTTTACATAGCGATGGACGATCGCGAACAGGCGCGTGCCGTTCTGAATCAGCTTCTGAAGCGCAAACCCGGTAACTCTGTGGCAGTGAAAGCGCTCGCGGAACTGGAAAACAGATGAGCCGATTGGTAAGTGTGCTGCTGCTTCTTGCCCCCGCAACATTGCCGGAGCGGTATTTGGAATCGGGACGGATTGTTGGCATTGCGGACTCTCCTTCGGAACGCCTTTATCCACCGCTGTTGATTGCGCCTGGCGCCCCGCCGGTACTCAGCTTCCGCATCTTTGATGCAAATGATCGCGGACGCTTCGGCAGCCTGGGCTTAATGACAGATGATGCTGGCCATTAGCATTCTGCTTCTACTTTTCTGGCAGGGTGATTTGAAAACTTTGCTGGATCGAGTGGAGTCGGGCCAGTGCGCGGGCGCTGAGACGCAGCTTTCTCAAATCTTTGCCGCTCCTGGCGATTCACAGTCGCGGCGGTTAGCGGGTTTAGCAGTCGCACAATGCCGAATCGCAGCGAAACAGTTTACGTCAGCGGGCACGGTGGTTGCGGAACTGGAACATGCCTTTCCAACTGACGCGGACGTACTCTACGTCGCTGCGGCCTACCATCTGAAAGCCTGGAACGATACTGTGTACCGTATGTATCAAAATGCTCCCGCTTCCTACCGGGTAGACCAGCTATCGGCAGAGGTTTTTGAAACGCAAGGAAAGTATACAGAAGCGATTACCGAGTATCGGAAGGCCCTCGGAAAAAATCCAAAAGGCATCAATCTTCATTACAGGTTGGGGCGTGCGCTTCTGGCGCAATCGCACGACTCGTCAGTCCTGGAGCAAGCGCGCAAGGAGTTCGCGGCCGAGTTGACTCTAAATCCGCGCGACGCCGTGGCCGAATACCAAGTCGCGCAGATTTTGGCCATTCAGTCGAAGACATCCGAGGCGGCACCGCACTTCGAACGAGCTTTGGAGCTACGTCCGGATTTCCCGGAAGCTCTCATCGCAGTCGCCAAGATGCGGTCCAGCGCCAAACGGTATCCGGAAGCCGTCGCTTTGTTAGAGCGCGCGGTAAAAGCACAGCCGAACGCAGAGGCGGCGCACTACAACCTGATGATGGCGTATCGAAACGCAGGACGCCCCGAAGATGCGCAACGGGAAAAGGCCATCATTGATCGAATTCAAAAACCACCAGAAGGCGAGTTCACCAATTTCCTGAAGCGTCTGGGCGAAACTCCGCCCCCGAAGTGAGGCGCTGGGCGGTTGCGGTGCTCTGCCTTGGTCTACTCGCAATGCAAAGCCCGCGAGCTGAGTTTCATAACGTGGCGGCGGCCGCAGGTCTTGCGCAAGCCATTCCTAACGGCGGCAATGAGTCGAAGCAGTTCATCGTTGCAACAACTGGGAGCGGAGCCGCCATGGTCGATTACGACAACGACGGACTGCTGGACATCTTTTTGGTCTCCGGGCCTGGCGCGACAAACAGGATGTATCACAACGAGGGCGGAGGAAAGTTTCGCGAGACAACTCAACAACTCGGTCTCACGCACACAGGTTGGGGACAAGGCGTTTGCGCGGGCGATTACGACAACGACGGATTTCTGGACATATTTGTCACTTACTGGGGACAAAACATCCTTTACAGAAACGTCGAAGGGCGCAGGTTTGAGGATGTCACGGCAAAGCTGAACCTGACCCAGCGCCGGACACGTTACAACACCGGTTGCGCGTTTCTCGACTACGACAATGATGGCAAGCTGGACCTCTTTGTCGCTAATTACCTGAAGTTCGATTTCGCATCCAGTCCCAAGCCCGGCGAAAATCCATACTGCTTCTACCGCGGTATCGCCGTGGCATGCGGTCCTCGCGGACTTCCTTTTGACCGCAACCTTCTTTATCACAATGAAGGCAGCCGGTTCCGCGACGTTTCCGATGAGAGCGGAATTGCGAAACCGGATAGCAACTACTCGCTCGGAGTGCTTACTGGCGATTTCAACAATGACGGGTTAACCGATATTTACGTTGCCTGCGACCGCACGCCATCCATTCTCTATATCAACAAGGGCAAAGGAAAGTTCGTGGATGAGGGAATGCTTCGTGGCGCAGCCCTGGATGACAACGGAAACGCGCTCTCCGGCATGGGGGTCGCGGCTGGCGATTACCTGCGCGAAGGCTTGTCCTCCATTTTCCGCACGAACTTCTCGGATGAGATCGCCACGTTATATCGGAATCAGGGTAAAGGACAGTTCGAAGACGCGAGTGTTAGCTCGGGGTTGGGGCAGAACAGCCGCTTTGTGGGTTGGGGCTGCGGCTTCTTCGATTTTGATAATGACGGCTGGCCAGACCTTCTGGTTTTTAATGGGCATCCGTTCCCGGAGGTAGACCGGCTGAAGATTGACATTCGCTATCGTGAACGCGCCGTTTTGTATCAAAACCACGAGGGCAAATTTGCGGATGTTTCAGAGTCGTCCGGTCCTGGTCTTCTGGAGGAACACGCGGCGCGGGGCGCGGCCTTTGGCGATTACGATAACGATGGCTCAATAGAAGCGATTATTAACAATCAGAATGAAGCTCCTACTCTGTTGCGCAACCGCCGGAAAACGGTAAACCACTGGATCACTCTCAAGCTGGAGGGAACCCGCTCCAACCGCAGCGCAATCGGAGCGCGAGTCCGCATTAGTGCCCGTACGCTAACCCAAACTGGAGAAGTAAGAAGCGGTGGGAGCTATCTATCACAAAGTGATTTGCGGCTGCACTTCGGTTTGGGACGGCACACCATCGTGGACCGCTTAGAAATCGAGTGGCCCGGAGGTTCTAGACAAACAGAAGACGCGATCCGGGTGGATCGCGTCTTTACCGTTCGAGAGAAGTAAGTTAGAACTGCAGTCTTAGCGAGAACTGAACGTGACGTTCCGTGCCTGCCACAGAGCTCAGGACTTTGCCGAAGTTGCCATTCCCGCCGGCAACCTTGGCATCACTAAAAGACGCGTCAGGCACGCTGAACTGCGGCGTGTTGGCCAGGTTGAACGCCTCGCTCCGGAACTGAACGCGGAAACGTTCGGTAATAGCGAAGTCTTTGAAGAGCGAGAAGTCCATGGTGCGGCTAGGCGGCCCCGTGTTGCTTTGAAGACCAAGATTGCCGCCGGTCAGTGGCGCTGCGATGGCGAACGCGCTGACATCAAACCATTGACCGTTCGATCCGGGGCTGCGTCCCCCGGAAGGAGCGGCATTTGGGTTCTTGCCGGCAACCAGGTCAGGCAAGCAGCGGTTCCAGTTCCCCTGGCATTGCGTTCCCGCGATTGTGAACGGAACGCCCGTTCGCAAGGTTAGCAAGCCATTTGCATGCCAACCACCAGCTATCAAGTCAACGGCGCGATTCAGATTGGCTCCATACTGCCTGCCGCGTCCGAACGGAATGTCATAGTTAAACGCGGTTGTGAAGCTATGCCGAATATCCCAGGATGCACTTGAATATTGCGAACGGAAGTTGAGTGGGTCGGGAGCGCCCAGATTGGTTGAACCACTCAAAGGCGTGTTGGTGTTGGCCAGTGCATGCGACCAAGTGTAGGAAGTCAAGAACTGTAAGCCTTGCGAATAGCGCTTTTCCAACTTGCTGGTAAACGCAGCGTAGTTACCGTAACCAAACGAGGAGGTCTGCGAAAGGCCGCTGCCGATCGACGATCCACCGGCAGGCGGAAGCACGATTCGCGTATTCTCACAGCTCAACGCCGGATTATTTACGTACCCAAGATTCGGGCACGGGTCCGGGTTCCAATTGAGAACCTGGTGAGATTGATGATTACCTACGTATCCGAGTTCTAGCGCCATGTTCTGAGGCAACTCCCTCTGAATAATCACGTTCCACTTATGGACCAAGGGATTGCGGAAATTCGGAGATACGCCGCGGAAAGAAACCGGTGCCGGAAGAGTAAATACGTTGGAAGGGAAGCCGCTCGTTAAACCGCTCGGGAAGTAGTTGCAACCCGTGCAGCCCGGCTCGGATACACCAACGTAACTCGAAAGGCCGTTCCCGCGCTGCAAGTTTACCGTCTCGTTGAACGGCACGCCCTCGCCGCGGTTCGGGCTGCCTCCCTGGTTTTCCTCGCCGCCGTAGAAAATACCATAGCCCAATCGGAACACGGTCTTAGTATTCCACTGGTAAGCTGCGCCCAAACGGGGGCCGAAATCCCATTTGTCCCAAGGAATCAACGTCGAATCGACTTGCCCGCGCGATACCTTAATGCTCGGGAACGCAGTAGCAAAGTTGGGAGGTAGCGCATCGTTCTGGTTTGGCCCTTTCGGTATGTAAAGAGTCAAGTCTTGCAGCACAAAGTTCGCCTGCCGCGCGAAGCGTTCGTCGATAGGTGACCACAACTCATAGCGCAATCCGAGATTCAGGGTCAGCTTCGGCGTGACCTTCCAATCGTCCTGAGCATAGCCCGCGTAAGCAATCTTTTGAGACGAAACGAAGTTGGTGGTGGAAATTGCCGCATCGTTAATCTGGCCTAAGAGCGCCGACGCTACCGCGTCTCCTGTTTGGCTGTCAAAATTCGTTCCGTTACTTGCCTTGACGCTCGAAGGAAACGCGGTTTGATTACTGTTGTAATTTACGTTGCCATGCGGATCAGGAACCTGGAAGAACGGGAACTTCACCGTTCGAACTTCTACGCCAAACTTCATGGAATGCGTGTTGTGGGTAATTGCTACGTTCTGAATGAAATCCCACACGTTATTAAACTCTTTGGTGGGAATCCAGTCATTCGCCCCGGTTTGCTGGTAGGCACCGCTTGTCCCGTAGTTGGTGAACTGAATCTGAGGAAGTCCGCCGTTGTTCGCGGCCGCTGTTGTGGGATTGTAGCCGCCAATGCCGAACAGCGTATAAAGGTCCGCTGATGGATTTTGACCCAAACGCGAGGTAACCAAGCGGGTAAAACCAGCGCGTGTCTCGGTAAGGATCGTCGGCGTCCAAACCCGCGTATAACTTAGTTGAGCGTTTCTGCTCAGGTCGGTCTCCTGCGCTCCGTTGAAGTCCGCGCCATCGATAAGAGAAGATGCTCCGAAGAACGGTGATCCGCTTGTCTTGCTGGTATTCGACCAACTCAAGGAACCAAACAAGCTGTCCTTTTCGGAAAGTCGGTAATCAACTCTGGTATCGGCTTGATCAGTGATTTGACCGCCAGGCGTCAGGTAGTAGTAATCACGCGCAGGCTGTGTACCGGTAACGAGTGCCTGATTGGTTGACGGATAGAGGGACAGAATCTTAGCAAACGCCGGGTCAAATCGGCTCTTAGGAATGATGTTGCCAGGGAAAGCAGTGCGCGATGTGGGAACGCCGTTTGCATCGTACCTTGTTGTTAACGGATCGTAGATAGCGCCTTTCACGATCGGAGTGCCATCGGGGGCTGTCCCAATCTGCCCGTTACCCACGAGCAGGCTCGAAAAGTCACCATTCTTCATCGCGTCTGTGGGGATTGTGGCGAACCCGGAGCGTCCGAGACCGGGCACCGAACCGCCCGAAGCTGCGATGCGGGTTCCTTGATAGTCGCCGAAAATGAAGAGCTTGTTGCGCTTGAGAGGACCGCCGAGAGTACCGCCAAATTGGTTTTGCACGAACGGGCCGATGTCTTTACCGGCAGTGTTGTTGGTCCAAGTGTTCGCATCGAGCACCTTATTCTGAAGCAACTCGAAAATGCTTCCGTGCAGGCCATTCGTACCGGACTTCAGATTCACGTTGATCACGCCGCCGGCAGCGCGTCCGTACTCCGCGTTGTAGCCGTTCGTGATTACCGTCATCTCTCCAATCGCTTCAACAGACGGACCGACCGCGTAAGCGGTCTGATTTAGAAAGTCAATTGTGTTGACGTTATTGTCGACGCCATTCAGGAGGAAGTTGTTTTGCCCATTCGATCGCACGCCGTTCGCGGAAAAGCCGCCATTGTTGGCGTCGCGCGCACCGGGTTCCGCGGGCACCACGCTCGGGCTCAGCCGCGCCAGGTAAGCGAAATTGCGCTGCCCGCCGAGTGGCACGTCAGTCAATGTCTTGGTATTCAGGTTGGCTCCGACGTTCGTACTTTCCGTTTGCAGTAGAGCGGCCGCGGCCGTAATCTCCACGGTTTGCCCAGCGTCGCCCACAGTCAGCATGATGTTCACGCCAGTGCGCTCGCCGGCTGTAAGAATTACGTCGCGCTGTTCGGCGTTCCGGAAGCCAGTCGCGCTCACTAACACGTTGTACGTAGCTGGCTTCAGCGCGGGCCGTGTAAACTCGCCCGCAGCATTGGTGCTGAGCTCGTAGGCTTGGCCGGTAGCCTGCTCGGTAACCAGGACCTTGGCATTCGGTACAACGGCTCCGGAAACGTCAGTGACGGTGCCAGTGATTGTCGCCAAATCGCGCTGCGCGAATACGGCGGCTGCGCTCAAAGAAACCAAAAGGGCGTAACGAAGCCCTAAGTTAACTTGTTTCATAAAAGTCCCCCTTGATCGAACAAAGACCAATTGGGGGCGATATTATCACCAGTTCTCCGCTGAATGCAAGCAACCTAGGTTTTTCTGTTACTGTTTTGCCGTGGGCGCGAGAATCCTGCTGACACTGGCTGTTTCCAGTCTTCTGGTGGGCTTGGGTGCTGGTGCCGGGAACGCTATCCGCTTCGTCGATGTTGCGGCTGAGTTCGGGCTGACTGTTGCAAACACTTTCGGCGGTAAAGACGTCAAGCTGTCCATTCTGGAAACCACCGGCACTGGTGTAGCAGTCTTCGACTACGACGGTGACGGCGACAACGATGTCTTCCTCGCGAATGGGACTGTGCTGGGGGCCACCGCGCAGTCGTTTCGCTCCCAGCTATACCGCAATGACGGTAGAGGGCACTTCAGCGAGGTGGGCGCCAAAGCAGGGCTGACTCAAAGCGGGTGGGCCCAGGCGGCGTGCGTAGGCGATTTTGACAATGATGGCAGTGCCGATCTGCTCGTTACCTACTTCGGACATAACGCGCTGTACAGAAATCAAGGAAGCGGCCAATTTCGTGACGTCACCAAACCGGCTGGTCTTGCAACGTCGGGCACGCGCTGGAATTCCGGCTGCGCGTTTCTCGATTATGACCGCGACGGCTATCTCGATATTTTCATCGCGAATTACATCGATCTCGGGCCGGACGGAGCATCTGCGAATAGCAAGCTGCCGAAATGCGATTGGAAAGGGCTTACGGTAATGTGCGGCCCTCGCGGTCTTCCGCTTGGGAGCAATATTCTGTATCACAACAATCGCGACGGGACGTTTACCGATGTTTCAAAGCAAGCTGGAATTTTGGCTCCCGGCGGGAGGTACGGGTTGGGTGTGGCTGTCGCGGATTTCGACAACGATGGGTGGCCTGACATTTATGTGGCTTGTGATCAAACCCCCAGCCTGCTGTATCGAAACCGGCACGATGGGACATTTGAGGAACTCGGCGATCAAGCGGGCGTGGCGTACAACGCCGATGGGCAGCTACAAGCCGGCATGGGGGTAGCGGTTGCTGACTTCGATGCGAAAGGCTTTCTGAGTATCGCGAAAACGAACTTTTCAGGCGATCGGCCGTCTCTGTACCGCAATGAGAATGGCAGCTTCTTTGAAGACATATCCGAAGGCGCGGGCCTTGGCAGAAACCAACTGCTCGGTTGGGGAGTCGCGTTTCTCGATGTCGACGAAGACGGCTGGCCGGATCTCATCATGGCAAACGGCCACCTGTATCCGGAGGTGGACCGTTCGCCCATCGGCGAGAAGTACAAACAACGAACACTGCTGTACAAGAATCTCGGAAACGGACGATTCTCGGATATTTCGAATTCGGCGGGGGACGCGCTTACTATCCCGCGCCCTTCGCGCGGACTGGCGGTAGGGGATCTAGACGGCGACGGGCGGCCTGAAATCGTAATCGTGAACATGAACGAAAAGCCCACGGTGTTGAAGAATACCGGGCTGCGGCAGAACGCCATTGCCGTGAGTCTAGTGGGCGTCAAGTCGAACAGAAGCGCTATCGGTGCGCGATGCCTGATTGAGTCAGATGGCCACAGACAGATGGCTGAAGTGCAAAGCGGCGGAAGCTACTACTCTCAAAACTCTCTCACGCTCTACTTCGGACTTGCGAAGGCTGCGAAGGTGGATCGTTTGGAAATCCGATGGCCCAGCGGCGAGCGCCAGACCTGGTCTCAAGTAGCTGCAAATCGCACTATTGTGATCACGGAAGGACAACAGGAACTGCGGACCGTCCCGTGGACGCGCGTGCCTTAGACTAGCGCCAGATCGCGACGCCCCCTACGGGAAGATCACGCTCGCCGACAATCAAGTTCGTGCCGGAAGGAACCGGCACCGGTTGGGTGTTGTCCGTAAAGTTCGTGGCGGTCCAAAATCCATCGCGCCAATCGACCATGAAGTTCAAAGGCAAGCGTGCCGGCTTGGCTCCTCGGGTTTCATAGACTTGGCGCAAGAGATCGGTTTCCAACTCGCCATCGAGCGTGTCGACACCGATGTAAACAGCAGTACCTTTTCCGAGCTTGTGGCTAGTAGCTGCAGCGCTGCCTCGATAGAACTGGTCCGCGTAAGACGCTAACACCTGCGTACCGGATCGCGGCTCCAGGACGTCGGCCCACGCTCCCCACTGATATTGTTTGCCCGCGGCTGCCACCGAGCCGGTCCTACCCATGGGCAGAACGTCGTAACGGGGTATCGCAGCTCCGATGAGGTTATATAACGGCTCAGCCCAGAGTGCTTCCCAAACGTGTCCTCGCCGGTCTTTTTGCCCGCTGCGGCAGGTCAGAATCAACGTTCCTCCGGCCTCCACATACTTGGTCCAGGCATCCACCATCGTCCGGTCCACCAACTGCTGCGCGGGCGCGACCACAAACGGGTAACCGGACAGGTCTTTCTGTTCCGTGACCACATCCACCGGAGCCATCATGGATTTTAGAGCGCGGTAATACTTCATCCAGTGTCCAGTTGTGTCCCATCGCGTGGTCTGCTTGTGATTGTTCATGTCCCACCGGCTTTCGAATGACGCGATAAAGGCCGTCTTGCGCC
>JAVHMZ010033837.1:0-12592 GCA_034782995.1 Amazona versicolor | reverse complement strand
ATGAGCGCGGGCTTGTTGATCCGCAGTCTTCATAACCTGAAGGAACTGGATCCCGGTTTCCGCACTGGAAATGTGCTGACCTTCGCGGTGGACCCGACCATCAGCGGCTACGAACCCGCGCGCACTCGATTGTTCTTCCGCAATCTTCTTGAAAGACTGCGCGCCATGCCTGGAGTCTCCGATGCCACCGTGGCTGTGATCCCCGTTCTGAGCGGCGACGAGTGGGACCAGAGCTACACCGTGGAAGGCGCCAAGCGCGGGCAAGACATCGATCCGCATATGAATTTCATTTCACCCGGCTATTTCCGGACCATGGAAATCCCGTTGATTGCCGGACGCGACTTCACCGCGAGCGACTCCCAAGCCGCGCCTAAAATTGCCATCGTGAATGAGAAGTTCGCGAAGAAATATATCGGCACCGTCAATGCCATCGGTCATCACATCGGGCAAGGCGGCGATCCCGGAACGAAAACAGATATCACGGTGGTCGGCGTGGTGCGCGACGCGAAGTATGAAAGCATGCGCGACGAAATTCCGGACGAAGTCTTCCGCCCGTACGATCAGATGGAATTCACTTTGGGAATGGCCGTCTACGTCAGAACCGCGCAGGCGCCCGAGCAGACCTTCGCCGCGATCCGCAGCTTGGTGGGCAATATGGATCACAATCTGCCCGTGTTTGACATGCGAACTCTGGAGAAACAGGTGGAAACTTCTCTCGTCACCGAGCGCTTAGTTGCCGCGCTGTCGACCGCGTTCGGCGTGCTGGCCACCCTGCTCGCAGCCGTCGGACTGTACGGCGTAATGGCCTACACCGTGGCGCGCCGGACGCGTGAAATCGGCATCCGCGTGGCCGTGGGTGCGGGCGCGGGCCAGGTGGTCTGGCTGGTGATGCGCGAGGTGCTGATTCTCGCGGGCACGGGGATCGCCATTGCGCTGCCGTGCGCCTGGGCGCTGACGCATCTGGTGCGGTCGCAGCTCTACGGCATTTCTCCCGGTGATCCCGCGAGCATCGCTGCGGCAACGGCAGGAATCGCAGCAGTCGCTTCGCTCTCCGGATATCTGCCCGCGCGGCGGGCCACGCGAGTGGATCCCATCCTCGCGCTCCGTTACGAATGACTCAGTAGCCTTTCTGCTTGTCCACCACGTTAATCAACGGCTTGCCTTCGACGAATCTCCGCGCATTTTCGACAATGGTCCCGACCATGCGCGCGTGATCCCGGTCGGACCGACCGGCGATGTGCGGCGTGACGATCGCATTGGGGAATTTCCACAGGGGATGGCCCGGCGGAAGCGGTTCGGGATCGGTGACGTCCACGCCCGCGCCTGCTAAGCGGCGCTCGTCAAGCGCTTTCACCAACCCGTTCATATCGTAGATGCCGCCGCGGCTCACCGCCACGAAGTAGGAACCCTTCTTCATCAATTCAAATTCGCGCGCACCCATCATCTTGTGAGAGCGCGGCGTGTGGGGCGCGGAGATGAAGACCACATCGGCTTCGGGCAACACCTCATCCAGCTGATCTGGCTTCACCACGCGGGACACAAACGGGAGAAACGGTTTGTCCTCGGGATCCACTCCGATCACGGTCATGCCGAACGCGTGGGCGCGCACGGCGATCTGCGTTCCGATTCCTCCGACGCCAATCACCACGGCGGTTTTGCCGTCCAGCTCGATGCCGTGAAACGCGTGCTGATCCCAGACCTCCTGCTGATCGTTGCGGTACAGGGCATAAAGGTCGCGCGACAGCATCAGCAGCATCGCCAGCGCGTGATCGGCGATCTCCGGCCCTTGCACAATCTTGTTGTTGGTCAGAACGATGTTGCTGTTGCGAAGATCGCTCCCGCCGTCTTTGGGGAACAAAACGTCCTCAACCCCGGCGCTCATGACGCCTACCCACTTCAGATTCTTGCCCGCGCGAACTTCTTCGGAGGTGATATCTCCGATGAATGCATCGGCGTCGCCGATTTCGCGCGTGACTGTGGCTCTGCTGACCGGCACAATGCGCGCCGAAGGAACTTCGGACTGCAGCGTGCGCACGACGTCTTGAAAATTGTCGAGCACCAGAATTTTCTTCTGCTGGGCGCTGAGCGCAAGGGCAAATGTGAAAGTAAGAGCAAGGAAGCGCTTCGTCATTCCTCTTAGTTATACTCGCCCGGACGCGCGCGAACGGTAACACTTCAAATAATCTTGAACGCTTCGACCGCAACGCCGGTCTTGCTATATGAACGAGCACCGATGGGAGATGATGCCGCGTCGCGGGAAAGCCGGTTCGAATCTCTGGTGCTGCGGCATACGCGCTTCGTGTTTCGCGTGGCCCATGCGGTGCTGCGCAATGCCGAGAACGCGGAGGATGTCGTGCAGGACACGTTTCTGAAGCTGTACCGCAATAGGGGCTGGGAGCGCGCGGAAAACGAGCGCGCGTTCTTGGCGCGAACGGCTTGGCGCATCGCCGTAGATCGCATTCCAAAACGTGAGCGGGAGCCCATTGCGCGCCCGGAAACGATCGCAGACCCGGCCAGCTTCGAAGATGCCTTCCTCGCTTCCGACCGGATCGGCACCGTGCATCGGCTGATTGACGCGCTTCCGGAAGAGCTCCGGACCGTGCTCGTGCTGTCTGGCATCGACGAGATGACTTCGCGGGAAATCGCCGCGGTCGTTGCCATACCGGAAGGCACCGTGCGCACCCGACTGCACCGCGCCCGGCAGTTGATCCAAGAGAAGATGACGCACATGGAAAGGAGCGCGTGTGGAACTTAGAGCGGAAGATGCCGACGCTTTGCTGTACGCGGCGCTGCAGCGCTACTGCCCGGAGCCGCGCGCCGGAATCGAGGATCGCGTGCTGCGCTCGGTGCGTGTGCGAACCGCGTCGCCGAGACGATTCCCGCTTTGGCTTGCTTTGGTTCCGGTTGCCGCGCTGCTGCTTGTCGCCGTACTTCTTCAGCAATCACAGGCGATAATCCCGATTCCCCCGCCGCCCGGTCCAACCATCGCATCGGCGCCCGCAGAGCCCTTCGAGCGTAAGCTCCCGCCGCTTCCGCCAAAACACAAGCCGCATGCTCCTCGGCATGTCACGCCTTTCCCGACGCCCTCACCGCTCACCGCTGAAGAGCAGATGCTGCGGCGTTTGGCGGCCCGTGATCCGCAGACCGCGCAAGCGCTGCTCGCTCGCAGCGACGCCTGGCCGCTCGAAATCAAAGCACTCGAAATTACCCCGCTGGAAAACAACCAAGATCGATAAGGAAATTATGAACATCGCCTCCCATCTGTGCATCGCCGTCATGCTGTCGTCCGCCGTTCTTTGCTATGCTCAGCCGGTCCCTGCGGACGCAAACAGCCAAGCCGCCCCGCCGAAGTACTTCCGCCTGGATTTCGTCGTCAAGGAAGTGGACGACGGCCGCGCGTTGAATGCGCGCACTTACTCCACCATGATCTCGACTGAACCTCACTTCGGCAATCGCTCCGTGCGAACCGGCAGCAAGGTGCCCGTGCCCAATTTAAACGGCGAAGGTTTCACCTACATCGACGTGGGGGTTAATTTCGACTGCTCCAACCCCGTGGAAACGGATCGCTCGTTGATGCTGGGCGTCGTTGCAGAGGTCAGCAGCTTCGCGCTGGACAACACCGGCACCGCTGACCGGAAATCGCCGGCCGTGATCCGTCAGAACCGCTGGAATTCAGGCGTGATCGTCCCGCTTCGCAAGCCGACCACGATCTTTTCTTCGGACGATCTTGTCTCGAAACGCAAGATGCAAGTGGAATTGACCGCGACTCCAGTCGTTCCCTGACGCGGCGGGTTCGCTACAATCGCATCGCATGCCCGCCTCGTCGAAACAAAATTCTGACCGCGATTTGCGCGATCACGTGCTCGAACTGCTGCGCGGTGGCAACGCCCATCTCGAGTTCTCCAAAGCTATCGACGGTCTCGCCCCTGCGCACCGCGGCGCACGGCCCGTGGGATCTCCGCACACAATCTGGCAGCTGCTGGAGCATCTCCGCATCGCGCAGCACGACATACTCGAGTTCAGCCGCGATCCGAAGCACAAGTCGCCCAAGTGGCCGGACGAATACTGGCCGGCCGCGGACACACCCCAGAACGAGCGAGCGTGGACCGAAAGCATCGAAGGATTCCGCCGCGACGGAGATGCATTTAGCGAATTGATCGAAGATCCGCAACACGATCTTCTCCGTCCCTTGCCGCACGCGCCCGACGGGCAGTCGCTTCTTCGGGAAGCGCTGGTTCTGGCCGATCACAACAGCTATCATCTGGGTCAAATCGTGCTCGTCCGCAAGATACTGGAAGGCGCGAGCGGGTCATGAAGTACGTCGAACTTCCGCGCTGGGGCGTCGACCAGCTTGAAGTGCGTGAGAAGGATATTCCCCGTCCCGGACCGCGCGAGGTGCTGGTCCGCGTGCGCGCTAATTCGATCAACTTCCGCGATCTCCGCGTGGCGCAGGGGCTCTACGATCCGCGCATGCCGCTCCCGCGCGTTCCGTTGTCCGATGCGGCGGGCGAGGTGGCCGAAATCGGCGCGGGAGTTTCCCGCTTCCGAACGGGCAACAGGGTCGCGCCGATTTTCATGCAAACCTGGATCTCAGGCCCGGTCAACGATTCGTACGGAGCATCGGCTCTGGGCGGCGCCATTGACGGCGTGTTGAGCGAATACGTGGTGCTTCACGAGGACGGCCTCGTTGCGATCCCAGAGCATCTTTCATTTGAGGAAGCGGCGACATTGCCCTGCGCCGCGGTGACGGCATGGAACGCGCTGATGAACCAGAGCCGCGTGCAGCCAGGCGAAACGGTGCTGGTGCAAGGCACGGGCGGCGTCTCTCTTTTCGCTCTCCAGTTCGCGCAGGTAGCGGGAGCGCGCGTGATCGCCACTTCCAGCAGCGACGAAAAACTCAAAAAAGCCAAAGCGCTGGGCGCGGCCGACGGGATCAACTACAAGGACGCGCCCCAGTGGGGCCGGCGCGTCAAGGAACTCACCGGCGGCAAAGGGGCCGACCACATCGTCGAGGTCGGCGGCGCGGGCACCTTCCAGCAGTCCATGCAGTGCGTCCGCGTGGGCGGCCACATCGATATGATCGGTGTGCTTGCGGGTGTCTCCGGAGAGATCGCCACAGCTCTAATTCTCCAGAAATCGATTCAAGTTCACGGCATCTATGTCGGCTCGCGGGAAATGTTCGAATCCATGAACCGGGCCGTCGCTTTGCACCATCTCAAACCCGTGATCGACCGTGTGTTCGGCCTCGGCGAAATATCCGAGGCCCTCAACTATATGGCCAGCGGCTCGCACTTCGGCAAGATCGTGATTCGGCAAGAATGATGGGGCAAGCACGGAAGGGGCGAGCTTTGTTCGCAATGATTACTTTTGCCCTGGCTTGCATCGCCGCCAGCTGCGGCCCCGGCGTGTTTTCCGCGCCGCCTCCGCCCGTTGAGCTGCACGTCGCGGCGGCGGCAAACCTCGCCACCGTCTTTGAACCGCTGGCGGCGGCGGAGCAGAAAGCAACCGGCATTCGTCTGGTGGCGAGCTTCGGTTCCACTGCCCAGCTGACGCAGCAGATCGAGGCGGGAGCGCCTTGGGATCTTTTCCTCGCGGCCGATACCGAACATCCGGCGGAGCTTGCCCGCGCATCGCTGTCGGACACACCGCGGAATTACGTTTCAGGCCGCGTGGTGATCTGGGCGCCCAAACATCCCGAGATTCAGAAACTGGAGACGCTCGCGGATCCCGCGGTGAAAGTGGTCGCCATCGCGAACCCGGATCTCGCGCCCTACGGCAAAGCCTCCGTGGAAGCGCTCACCGCGCTGGGCCTTTGGGACCGCGTCAAACCCAAGGTCGTATTTGCCCAAAACATCTCGGCCGCGATGACCTATGCCACGAGCGGCAATGCCGATGTGGCCCTCACCGCCTTTTCTCTGGTGGCCGCAAAGAATCCCAACGCACCGCTGGTGCCCGCCAACTTGCACAAGCCGATTTTGCAGGCGCTATGCATCTTGAATCGCACGTCACAGCGCGCCGCGGCCGCGAAGGCCGTCCAGTTTTTGCTGGGCCCCGAAGCGCGCTCGCTGTTTCAGAAGAACGGCTATTCGCTGCCGTAGGCAATCGCGTCACGCCGGCGATTGCGTCGCCGCGGTGCGCAAACCGAGCGCTTCCTTCACCGTTGCCACCAGGAGCGACGCGCTGTACGGTTTTTGCAAGATTGACTTTACCTGCTCCTCCGGATATCGCGCGCGCACTTCTTCGGTGTTGTAGCCGCTGGAAAGCACCACGTGAAGCCGCGGGCTGAACTGCTTGAGCCGCCGGAATGTATCGAATCCGGTCCAGCCAGGCATGGTCAGATCCAAAATTACCAGGGCGATGTCGCGGTCGTCCTGAAGAATGCGGAAAGCTTCTTCGCCCGTGTCGGCCGTAACCACCGCGTAACCGTAGCGCTCCAGCGCCGTTTTTCCCATGAGCCGCACGATCGATTCGTCATCGACGAAAAGAATTTTGGTCAGCTGCTGGGCGGCGGGGCCGCGCTGATTCTCCCCCGGTGCCAGCGGGAAATACACACGGAAGGTGCTGCCCGCCCCCGGCGCGGTCAGCACTTCCAGCGCGCCGTCATGCCCGCGCACGATGCCGAAAACGGCGGCCAGTCCCATGCCGCGCCCGGTGAACTTGGTTGTGTAAAACGGCTCGAAGATCTTGGCGAGCATATCGCGATCCATGCCTGATCCGGTGTCGCTCACTTCGATGTAGACATAATCACCGGGCGCGATGTCCTCGCCTAAAATGAACAGCTCGCGCCCGCCGGAGCCCAAATGAGCCACGCGCGTGGAAAGCCGGACCGAGCCTTCCCCGGTGATCGATTCGGCGCCGTTGATCACCAGGTTCATGATGATCTGTTGCACCTGCGTGGCGTCGCCTTCGATCATCGGAAGCGCATCGTCCAGATTGCGCTCCAGCGCCACCGCGCGGGAAATGGAGGCGCGGAGCAGAACCGCGATTTCGTTGACCAGTTTGGAAACATCCAGTTTCTGGACTGAGAATTTGCCTTTGCCGGAATAGGCCAGCAGCTGCCGGGTCAGATCGGCCGCGCGCTCGCCCGCGGTGATCACGTTGCGGAGCATTTCTCCGTTGGTGTCGCCTTCCGGAAGGTTGTCCATCACGAAGCTGGCGCTCCCGATGATGCCGGTCAGCAGATTGTTGAAGTCGTGCGCGATGCCGCCCGCGAGCAGCCCGATGCTTTCCAGCTTGTGCGCTTGGAGCACCGCTTCTTCGGCTTGCTTCCGCGCCGAAACATCCAAAGCCACGCCCGCCAGCCGCATCTCTTCGCCGTCATGCTGCTGCGCCAAACCCCGTGTGGAGAGCCAGTGCACCGTCGTGTCGGGATACACCACGCGAAATTCGACGTCGTATTCGGAGACCGCGTCGGCCGCTCGGGTCAGTTCTGTCAGCACGCGATCGCGGTCATCGGGATGAATGCGCTCCCTAACTTCGGCCCATGGGACGAATCCGTCTTCCCCGTCCATTCCGCAGAGGCGCTTGCATCCCGCGGTCATGAGCGCGCCCGATCTCGCCGGGTAGAAATACCAGATGCCGACTTCGGCGGCCTCGGTGGCCAACCGCAGCCGCGCTTCGCTCTCCTGCAGCCGGCCTTCTTTTTCCCGCAGCTCGCGGTAGGTGGTTTCCAGCTCGCGGGCGCGCTGGTCCTGCGCCGCGCGGAGCCAGTTGCGCTCCAGCGTGGAACGGATCCGCGCAAGCAGCAGCACGGGATCGAACGGCTTCACGACGTAGTCTTCCGCGCCGCGCTGCAAGCACTGAATCACGCGCGAGTTCTCGTCCAGCGCGGACAGCATGATCACCGGGACGGCGCGCAATGCCGGGTCGGCTTTCAACCGCTCCAGAACTTCGATGCCGTTCATTTCAGGCATCATCAGATCGAGAAGAATCAGATCGAACGAACCAGCGGCGGCGTAAGCGAGCGCTTCCTTGCCGTCAAACGCGCAAACGACCTCCAAGCCGTGCCGCTCTAGAACCCTTTCCAGCAGATCGCGGTTGCCGGCGTTGTCGTCGACAGCGAGCACCTTGCCCGACAGCTTGGTCACCGCGGGAGCCACCGCCGCCTCGACCGGCTCCGCCACCGCACGGATATTCTTGACCCCGCTGACCAGGTCCTGCAGCTCCGCCGTGGCCGTTCCGATGCGCCAAACGTCGGCCATGTTCAGTCCGGCCTCCGCGCCCGACGGGTCAGCCTTCAAGAACAGTACGGAGGTGACAATTGCATCCAGAGGCTGAAGCATGCTTTCCCGCATGGAGCGGAGCTGCTGCGGCGTGATCTCGGACGAATCCGGCGGGATCTCTCTTTGCAGCATCTCCAGAATCGTCCGTCCATTGTCGCGAATGGAGAGAAGAGACTCATGCACGCGGTCGCCCGCTTCGCAGCGGAGGTCCTCCAGGAGCATGTCGCTGTAACCGGAGATCTGATTCAGCGGTGTCCGCAGCGCGTGCCGCAATTGCGAAGAGCGAACATTCTCCGCCCGGGTCATGCCACTACGTCTCGTTCTGGCTCCGGCGTAGGCTCGCCTCGAAGCTGCTTAGTGACCGTCCGGCTCACCTCGGCAAGCAGTTCATCCCGGCTGTAAGCCCCCTTTTGTAACACGCGGCTGACCTGCCCGTTCAATTGGTTGCGTTCCGCATCGGTGATGTCCTTGGCCGTGACGACAACGATCGGAATGGCCCTGAGCCGCGGATCACTCTTGGTGCTGGCCACGAATTCAAAACCGTCCATCTCCGGCATCATCAGGTCGAGCAGAATCACCGTGGGGGTGACCTCGCGCAGCTTTTCCAGCGCGACGCGGCCGTTTTCGGCCTGCTCCACCTTCCAGCCGTCGTTTTCCAAAAACCGTCGCAGCACCTCGCGCGACTCGGGGTCGTCCTCCACCACTAGCGCGTGCAGAGGATTATCGCCGCGACGGTAACGCCCCAGTACATGGGACAGCCGCTCGCGGTTGATCGGCTTGGTCAGGTAGTCCGATGCCCCTAGAGTAAACCCGAGGCTCCGATTGTCCACGATGGTCAACACCACCACGGGTATGCTCGCCGTGTCCCGGTCCGACTTCAATTGAGCCAGCACGGACCATCCGTCCATGCCGGGCATCATGATGTCCAGCGTGATCGCGCTTGGCTTGAAAGACCGGGCCTGGCGCAGTCCGTCCTCGCCCGAGCGCGCGGACAGGACGCGGAAGTTTTCCCGCTCCAGCGTCCGGCGAAGCAGATCGTGGACGCCGGGATCGTCATCAATGATCAGAATGGTGTCTTCTTTGGATTCACGGGACACTTGGGGCGTGGCGGGCTCGATGGCCGCGGAGTCGTTCTCTCCAAGAGTCACTTCGGCCGGAACCGTGAAGCGGAACGTCGAGCCTTTTCCCTTGACACTGCTGGCTTCGATGTCGCCGCCCATCATGCGGGCGAACCGGCGGCTCAGCGCCAGCCCCAGTCCAGTGCCGCCGTATCGCCGGGTCGTCGACGCGTCCGCTTGCGTGAACGGGCTGAAAAGCCGGCCCACCTCGTCCGGCGACATGCCGATCCCCGTGTCGGCGATCGTGAAGGTGATCCATTCGCGGTCCGAGCGCGACGTCCGTTCCACGTTGATCGAGACGCGGCCGCCTTCGGTGAACTTGCAAGCGTTGCTGATCAGGTTAAACAGGCTCTGCCGGACTTTTGTGAGATCGGCGCGGATGCTGCCGGCATTGTTCTTGTAATTCACCTCGAGAATGTTGCTGTTCTTCTCGGCCAAGGGAAGAAGGATGCTGACTACTTCCTCCAGAAGTCCGTTGACGGCGAAGTTCTCCAGATAAAGATCCATCTTGCCGGCCTCAACTTTGGACAGATCGAGCACCGAGTTGATCAGTTCCAGCAGATGCTTCCCGGCGGACCGGATCTTTTCCAGATCGGCGGTGGCGCTTTCCCGGTCCATCTGCACGGCCAAGTCTTCCTGCAGCATCTCGCTGTACCCGATGATGGCGTTGAGCGGCGTGCGAAGTTCGTGGCTCATATTTGCTAGAAACGAACTCTTCGCCAGATTCGCGGCGATGGCGCGGTCTTTCTCCCGTTTGAACTTCAGATTGATGAACGCGATGATCGTCAAAGAAGCCAAACTGGCAAGGGCTGTCACGAGCAAGGACGAGAAAGCGCGCTGCTCAGCGGAGTGGAACGCGACATCCATCTGATCGAGCTGCCGCTTCAACATCCGGTTTGTGATTTCCCGGATTTTATCCATGTAGACTTGGCCTTCATCCGTGGAAACCAAATCTCGTGAGGCTTCAAATCCCTCTGTACGGCGCAGCCGGATTGTGACAGCCATTTCGTCGAGCTTGCGCTGCGCGAGGCGCGCCCATTCGGCAAGGTCGTCGCTCAGTTGCGGAGATTGGCGCAGATCACCCCTTAATTCGTCGAGGAGGATCGGAATCCGCATGTCCGCGTTGTTGTACAGCGCGAGGTAAGTCTCTTTTCCGGTGATCACAAATCCGCGCTGGCTGGTCTCGGCATCCTTCAACAGGGACATCAGGCGCTGAACTTTTTGCCTGGCAAACTGCTCTTTGCGGTATTCCCGATTGGCTTCGGCCACAGCAGTCCAGTTCAAAATCGCAAGCCCAACCACGATAACCGCGGCGAGTACCGCGCCCCCTAACCAAAGGAGGTCGTCACGCGTAAGCTTTATATTTTTGAGGGTCAAGAGCGAGTTCGAGTCCTTCATCGCAACGCCGCGTTTGCCAGGTCGGGGTTGGCTTCAGGGTAGCAAAAGTTCGGTTACTATCGAGGGGTGGCTAGGTTACTACTTGTGGAGGACAATGAGCTCAACCGCGACATGCTTTCCCGGCGGTTGATCCGCAGCGGTCATGAGTTGATTCTCGCCGTAGACGGCGCGCAAGCTATTCAAAAGGCCGAGTCCGAGCGGCCCGACTTAATTCTCATGGATATGAGTTTGCCCGTGCTGAGCGGCTGGGAAGCCACACGTCATCTGAAGAGCAACCCGCAAACCGGAGCGATTCCGGTGATTGCGCTTACCGCGCATGCCATGGCGCGCGACCGCGAGGAAGCATTGGCTTGCGGGTGTGACGATTATGATACAAAGCCCGTGGAACTCCCCCGCCTGCTCCAGAAGATCGCCGCTCTCCTCCAGCCGCGCGGCTGAATGCCGTTTGGCGCTCCCGTTGCTGACGTTCACTCCGAGGATCATCGCCATATGAAAAACATGTCCGTTTTCGGCATCTACAGCACGCGCGCGCACGCCGAAGAAGCCGTGCGGGCAAGTGGGCGCCGCGCTTCTGACGCGCAAGCTTTAATGCAGCAATCGGCGCAAATGCGCGCCGAAGGACGCCTGACGGAAGCGGTCGAAGCCCTTCGGAAAGCGCACGACCTCGACCGGTCGAACTCGAGTATTTGTGAGTCGCTGCAAGCGGCGCTGATCGAGGAAGCCCGCGGCGTTTTGAACGACGACTGGCGCCGCGCCGAAAAGCTGCTTCAGCAGGCGGAAGAATTGGGAAGCGGCCATTACGCCGTAAAGGGTTTGCTCCGGGCCGTAGCCGACCGAAAGCGGGAAGAAGAGATCGCACAAATTCGCGATCGGGCGAGAACGATGCAAGCGGCGGGCGACATTCAAGGGGCTTACGCGCTTACCGCCGAGAAACTGAAAATCTACCCTCAGGACCTGGAGATTCAGCAGATCCACAATCGGCTGAAAAAACAGATGGAGTTGATGCGGGCGCAAGACCCGAATGCGGCCGAACAGATCGCGAGGGCGGCGGAACCGAACCGCGAACCCGCCCCGGTCAATACACTTGTCGACCAGGGCGCTCCGCCGGCTGGGCTCCACGCCGCCGATTACGAGAACACCCGCGACCAGATTCCCGACCGCCTGATGACCGTCACTCAGAATTTTCCGGCTCCGACGGAGGCGGCCCAAGACAAGTCTGCGGCGGGCAAGAAAAAGAGGCAAATGGAACGGGCAATTACCCCATTCCCCCGCCAAACGGACCCTCGTCAACCCAAGCCCGGCTTGTTCTCCCGGCGTAATCTGCTCGTGGCAGGAGGCGGCGTGGCGGCGCTATTAATTGCCGCGATCGCCGTGTTCTCCCGGTCGCCGAAAACCGTGGAGACGAAAGTGAACCCGGTAATCGCACCAACCGCGCCCACTACCCTGGCAGTGCGTTCCGAGCCGCTTGGGGCCACTCTGCTAATTAATAAGACTGTAACCGGCGTTGCAAACGGCTCTCCCCTGAACGTTCCGCCAGGCAATCTGACCGTCGAAGCAAGCTTGCCGGGCTACCAGACCGCGACCAAACAGGTGTTCCTGAACTCGGGCGATAAGGGTTCGGCGGAAATTACCCTTCAGATGTTAGCTCCCGCGATCCGGATCGAGACCGCGCTCAACGCGGGACAGGTTTTCGTCAACGACCAGCATTCCGGTGAACTGCAGGAAGGGCAGTACACGCTCGAAAAGCTGCCCGAAGGTACGCATAAATTCCTGGTGAAAAGCGACCGCACGTTCGGATTCACCTTCACGGCCGGGCAGGACGAGATCGCGGCCTCGAACCTTTCCGCCGGCGTG
>JAVHMZ010033729.1:0-12593 GCA_034782995.1 Amazona versicolor | reverse complement strand
GGCAATGCGGGCAGGTAGTCAACATGAATTCGACCGCAACAACTTTGCCGCGATAGCTGCTGAGCAACTTCTCTCCTTGATCAGGAAGATGGAAAGCCAACTCCGGTGATCGATGCAGCTCCGGCTGAGCAGGCGAGGCAGATGAAGGATGGGAACTCCCGCCTCTCGCAGTTCGTCTACCCGTAGACCGGTGGCATGGAAGCAACCAACATGCGGAGAAAATAGCCGCCGGTCCAAAGCTTTGGCCACTTCAGCCATTTGTCGTTCGCTGCCGCCTAAATCCAGGCGGTGCACCATTAAAAGAATGGGCACGGGCTGCGGCATCAGGAATGAAACCAGCGATCTTTCAACCGCAGAAAAGGCTTTTCAATGAAGTGGTAAGAAAGGCTTGCCATCGAGATCACCGTGATCAAAACCACTGTTACTTGAAGCAGCATCGGCGTTCCCGCTAAGACTTTTTTCACAGGATCAATGACAATTTGCTGATACAAATACAAGGAGTAGGAAATCCTTCCCAGGTATTTCATTACGCTGGATTGGAACCATCTCAGCATCCCAAGGCTCCGGGTGGCAATCAATTGCGGAATCATCAAGGCTGTTAATAAGGGATGAAAAATGAATCCGGCTGAATCCCGGTAAGGTGATCCATAAAGAAGTTCCACAGACACGGAAACTGCCAGCAAGACTGCCGCGATTCCTAATTGCCATGGCCCACAAACATACTTCCAAAAGGAATGGCCCCAGGAATGAAACAACAAGATCGCTAGCAAGCAACCAATCAATAAGTGGTCAAAGCGCGTATCGAACGCTTCATAAAAATAGCCTTGGTGTACATCCAGCACAAATTGGAGAATGGCGCGCCAGACCCAAACGGCTAAAATCATCCATGCCGCTGCCCTTGCCAATCGTGTCATATCCTTTTTCAGCAGCAGGAATACCGAGGGCCAAATCAAGTAGAACTGTTCCTCTACGCCAAGCGACCAAGTATGACTGAAGGCGTTTCCAGGGTCACCAAACAAGGCTTGGTAGTAGTTGTTGTAATACAGCAAAGCCGCTGTGGCCTGCGGCCAATAAATTGGCTCATGCCGAACCAGCAATATCAGAAAGCAAAGCGCGCAGTAAGCATACAAAGCCGGAAAAATGCGTAGCGACCGCCGGGCATAGAAATGCTGCCAGGAAACAGTTCCGCGTTTGTGATTTTCTTTCAGTAAGAGCCAGGTGATCAGAAAGCCGCTGATCACAAAAAACACCAGCACGCCCAACCCCCCTGGAACCGACATATAGCCCAGGTGATAGAAAATTACCAGAAATACGGCCACAGCTCGCAGGCCGTCAATCATGGGAATCTGTGATTGCTGAAGACCCGAGGCGAGTGCGGGCGGTAAGTGGGCACCTTTCATTCCAACACCAGACGGGGAAGGCCCTGCTCCGGCAATCGAATGGAGGCAAGCTGAGGAACCTGAAGCAACACTTCTTGTTGCTCCACTTTCAGGTGCACTTCGGCAGTTTCTTGGTCTTCTGGAGCGAACACGAAAGCCGCAGCGCTTCGCTGCGGAAGCGTAGCGTTCCAGCGTACTGTAATCACGGGGCTGCTGTGTTTTTCCGCTAGCGCAGGAGAGCGCCAACTCGTTTCCACAACGGGCACCGCAGGCGAAGTAAGCAGCAGAGCAGCGCTTCCCAGCAGGAACTTGTGAGGTCCTGGCTGTCCGGAAATCTTCCCCACATGCCAGAACTGCTCAAGCAATTGCTCCCCTGTGCCGCCAGAAAGTTCGTCGACAACGAAAAGAACGCGGGACCCGACCAGCACGAACCGTCGCCGATGCTGGAAGCCGCGATAGGAGCATTGCGCGTCCAGGTAGACCACTTCCGCGCTCTGGTGCCACTGGCGGATCTCCACCACAGGCTTGTTTTCCCAACGGAATGGCTTCACAGGGTCTCCCTGATCCTCCATAGCAATTCGCACGGTGTTATGCATGGTTGATCCCCGAAACAAGTCGCGGAGAACCGGATCTGCGACATATGTGTAGGTACCGGGATCAAGCAAAATTTCTCTGTCCCGAAGACGGATGGTGAGCGAAAGCGTGTCGGAGTGGCTATGTCCTGCTCCTCCCGGACCAAACGGCCCCGCGTCGATCAGGATGTGCAGTGCGCCGCGTGTGATTGCAGCAATTCCTGAATCGGGAAACAGCGCGGCTTCCTCAGTGGAAGGAGCAATAGAGGCAGTGGAAGCATTCCCTAGCCACCATGCCGCCTGAACAGGCGCTTCTTCCTGGTAAGAGGGCAAAGCAATCTGAGGAAACAGCACAGCGCAGGTGGTAAGCGTTGCCCTCCCAAACTGAGCACGTTCGCCATACGGATGAAAGAGGCGACCTCCATCATCATCGCCCAGGAAACTTAACTGTCCGAATGGCCCATTGACGGCGGCTAAAAACTTCGCCATTCGCTGAAGCGGCTCGGCATAGGCATGGGGGCGTCCGGCTAACACATAGTAGAGAAGAAAGAAGTCCAGAGCGTAAACATGGTAATAAGTCGATTGCTCGAAATGACTTCCATCCCGCTGTACTTGCCGTGCCAACTCTTCCGCCACAATGCGGTCTCCCAACTTGCGCCAATGGGTAGAGGGAAACTTAAGACCCAACGCATGAAGCGCTACTCCTTCCCCGAGCAAATGCGTGTTGGGAGAAAAATACGTAGAAAGGTTGTGCTGCAAGTACCGCCCATGCTGAAACAAACTCCCGTGCAATTGGCGGCGTGTTTCCCCGCTGAGATGACCACCAACCAAATGGTCCAGCCATAACCACGACAAGGCGCGAAATGCCACTTCCAGCGCGCTTGCCCAGTTCATTCCCTTCAGAAACGGATTCTGCTGGTGCCAGCTTTGAAGTTGTGTTTCGATCTCCTGCAGGTAAACCGGACGGCCCCGGAGCAAAAACGCTTGGGCCAGCAGAACCAAATGCTGGTGGCGGTTCAGTTCCCAGATATTCTTGTGGTCGCCTGCTTGCGCAAAGTCTAAGTAAGGAACGAATCGAAAGTAAGAAAGGCCCGTGATCTTGCCGTGAAGATAATCGCGCCGCCATTCGATTTCCGGCCCGGTATGGAGGCATAGACCCAAAACCGGAAACCGGTGTTCGAGAATCTCCTCTGCCAGCCGTTCCACTTCGTCTGCATAGGCGCTGCCACGTAGTGTTTCCGCTACCGAAGCTCCTTCCGGGAGCGGAAGGTCTCCAATGGGAGCCTGACGGGGAAGCCGGGGAGCAAAGGCGAGGAGTGCGAGGTTGGCAATCTGCTGGGCGAGACGAAACCGGATCTCGCGAACGCTACGCACGCACCTTCTCGAACACAAACTCGTTGCAACCGGAGCTATGCCCTTCGGTGGTCATTTGCCGAAGTTCAAAACCGAGATTCCGGTAGAAGGAGAAGATTTGTTCCGGCCTGGCTACTTCAAAAGGGTACCCGCCCACCCAATCGATCACATCCCGCCAAGCCGACATGCCGCGCAGCTTTCCATAGTCGCGCCAGCTTTGAAAAGGCCGGAGCTTCAGCGCATCTTTTACCCAACGCCGCCACCACATATTGACACAAACAGCACCGGCAATCACCAGGCGGAGAGGCTTGGGCGATTTGTTATAGAAACGTTTCACTGCAGTCCAGCGGCGGCTATTCTTGCCCTGGTCGTTGTAGATCGCAACAAACAATTTGCCTCCCTCTCCTATTAGAGGGCTGACATTCCCCAAGGCTTCCCACATGGACCCGGTGTGGTGAAGTACGCCCCAGGAATACACAATGTCAAATTTGCCAAGCTTGGCCAAGTAGTTTTGATCCAGGACGGAAGCCTCGTCCACTGTCCAGTTTGGATCATCCGGGAAGTAGCGGCGGCGAAGTTCGCGCGTGCAAGCCACGGAGGCCGGGTCAAAATCAAAGGAGTGAACCTTGGCTCCCAGGCGATGCGCCGCCAGGCTGAATAGCCCGCTGCCGGACCCGGCATCCAGCATCTTTTTTCCTTCTAGGGTGCTAACTTCCAGCTTTTCTTTTAAGGACTCTTCGGCTCTGATAATCCGGCTATCGTCCAGGAGTTTGAGGAATCTCGACCAATTCGCACCAAACTCGAAACGCTCTCCTGAAACAATCTCCTGCGCATGCTGGCCCACTCTTTAATTTTCTCCGGCGGACTTTTCCAAGAATTTCACAGTAGCATAGAGCAAGGGCTCTCTCTGATTATATTCTTCTCCCTAATATGTGCGGAATAGCTGGCTATTTCCTTCGAAATGATATAGCACAAAAAGCCACGGTGAAGGCAATGTGCGACGTCATCCGGCATCGGGGACCGGATGACGAAGGCTTTTTTGTGGAAGGTCCATGTGCCATCGGGATGCGGCGCTTGAGCATCATTGATCTGGCCAGCGGACACCAGCCGATTGCCAACGAGGACGAATCCGTTTGGGTTGTATTTAACGGGGAAATCTACAACTACCAGGAATTGCGGGCTCGTTTGCTAAAGCAAGGGCATTCCTTTCGCACGGAGAGCGATACCGAAGTTCTGGTCCACTTGTACGAGCAGGAAGGCATTGAAGGTCTTCAAAAACTGCGCGGGATGTTTGCCTTCTGCATCTGGAACGCGCGGGAGCAAAAGATTCTGCTAGTGCGGGACCGTTTCGGTAAAAAACCAGTTTATTATGCCCATTTACCGCACGGATTCTATTTTGGCAGTGAGTTAAAGTCCCTGGAAGCGGCAGGCGTGCCTCTGGAACTGGACCCGGAAGCGCTTCGCCTGTATTTTCAATTTACCGATATTCCAGATCCGTTTTCTATTTACCGCGCCATTCGCAAACTCGAACCGGGCGGCTGGCTGGAATACCGGCTGGATGGATCAGTGCGGAAGGGGCGCTACTGGCGGCTGCCTGCACCGCAGGCCGAAACCCCGGCGAACTTTTCCCCGGAAGATGCCTGTGCGCGGATTCGCGCTAAGTTCGATGAATCCGTCAAAATGCGGATGATTGCGGACGTGCCGTTAGGCGCTTTCCTGAGCGGCGGCATTGATTCCAGTTCCGTGGTGGCGTCCATGGCTCTCCAATCGCCGGATCGGGTAAAAACGTTCTCGATTGGGTTCGAAGAAGCCGAGTTTAATGAGCTTGGCTACGCCAAAGCAGTCGCCGACAAGTACAACACAGAACATCACCAGATTGTGGTGAAACCGGACTCGGTCTCCCTGGTGGAGCGCCTGGTTCACCACTTTGACGAGCCTTTTGCCGATTCTTCCGCGATTCCCACGTTTATTGTGTCCGAATTTGCGGCGCAGCATGTCAAAGTCGCTTTAAGCGGTGATGGCGGCGATGAGTTATTCGGCGGCTATGAAAGCTTTCAGATTGTACAAAAGCTGAGCCGGTTTGATGCCATTCCACAACCCCTGCGGCGTGTGATGTCTGCCATAGCGGACCGTCTCCCTTATTTCGCTTATGGCAAGAACTACCTCCATATGATTAGCCGTTCGACGGCGTTGGCACGGTACTTCGAAAGCAATTATGCCCCTTACCTGCTGCGGCGCGAATTGCTTCAGCCGGAGTGGATGCTGCCTGCGGATAGCGCGTATTTAGCGTCCACATTTGCCGATTGTTTGCTGCCTCCCGGCGCTGATGCTCTTTCGCAAGCCCTGTATTTCGAAGCTACGTCCAAACTTTCCGGTGACATGCTGGTGAAAGTGGACCGCATGTCCATGGCGGCTTCCCTGGAAGTCCGTTCTCCCTTGCTGGACCACGAACTGGCCGATATTGCCGCTGCTATTCCCCATGAATGGAAAATCCGGAACGGACAGGGAAAGCATATTTTGATCCGGGCGCTAGGGGACCGATTGCCGCCCCAGTTATTGAATCGTCCCAAAATGGGATTTGCAATTCCGCTGGCTGGCTGGCTGCGCGGTCCGCTTCGGGAAATGCTGTGGGACCATCTGAATAGCCCTCGGTTTTTTGAGCGCGGCATTGTTTCTCCCGCATTTGTCCGGCATATGCTGCAGGAGCATCAAAGCGGCAGGCGCGATAACCGGACCTGGCTCTGGGCGCTTTTAGTGCTAGAAATGTGGTTCCGGCAATACGACCAGCGAAAGGCAGCATGCCCAGTGGAAGCAGCAACCGGAGCAGTGCAGTAGAAATCAACGTTTCGCGGTTTCCGTTTCTTCCTGTTCCACCATGGAGGGCGCTACGCTGCCTGACCCTAAGGCAGATCTCATTTTGATGAGCTGCGCCGAGAACTGAATATGATCTTCCCTGGTGAGCACCTTGGGAGAACTTGGAGCAGGAACTGGAGGATCACCAGGCGCTAAGCCAAAGTCCTCGTAAATCTGATGAAGAGCCTGGACGTAGTGAGTACGTTCTTTTTTCCAGCCCTGTTTGTGGTTTTGCCGGGCGAACAGAGCTAGCATCCCAATCGCGAGAAATGCTGTACCGTAGATCGGTGTCATGGGAGACATCATGATTACTCTTCGGAAGTAAAGCACCAAAACTTTACTATGGATAGCAAAATTATTTTGGGAAATCAGTGCCGTGCAAAGGGGAGCATGGAACGAATTCCATGGAGAAGGATATAAGCATCCAAGGCCAGCGAGATATGCTTCGTGTAGTACAGGTCGTATTCCAATTCCATGAGTGAGTCTACGCTGTTTCCAGGACTGGAAGTATTGATCTGGCTCCAGCCTGTCATGCCTGGCTTAATGGAATGGCGCTGACGGTAAAAAGCAAAGTACTGGTTCAATTCCTCCGCAAATTCAGGCCGTTCCGGCTTAGGGCCAACCAGCGCGATTTCACCGCGCACCAGATTAAATAAGCGCGGGAGATTGACTAAGTGCAATCGCCGCAGCCAGCGCCCTACGGAAGTGAGACGCTCTTCCCGAGACGTTCCGCCCGAAATGGTGTAGCATCGGAAGCGATTCAGGGAAAAAGGGATGCCATGCAATCCTACCCGGATATCAGGCTCCAGAACAGGACCGCGAGAAGTGAGCTTCACGGCCAAGGCAATCAAAATCATCAAGGGAGACGTGATGATGATGCCGAGCAGCGCCAGAACGTTCGTGTAAATAGACTGCAATGCCACACTTCCCGGCCGGGAAGCCAATTCATTGCGAAAGATGATTTGCGAGGGCCGCAGTTCGCGGGAGCATACACGCCCGCAAATGCTCTCATAGGCCATGGCTGCTTCTTCAATGGGAATGCCGCGTTGCGCAATCTCCAACAACGCAGGAATGGGAAGATCCAAGCCACGTTGCCAGAGGCCAACAATGATCCGTGATGGTTTCCGGGCGTTTACAACCGCTTCCAAATTGTGAAGAGATCCCAGGTAAGGGCCAAGAATAGAGTGATCCGTCTCCGGGTTGAAAAAATCCTGATCTGCCAAATACCCGGCGATGCCAAATCCCAATTCCGGGTGCTCCCGAACACGCTCGGCGATTTCTTCCAGAACGTTGTCCTGCCCCACAAAAAGGATATTTCGCTCGCCAACCTTGTTCAGCACCACTGCGGTATACACCATTCGCCAGAACAACAGGGCGACAAACACCAAAGCACTGCCAGCCAGCATGACCAGACGGGGAACTGTTAAGCCGGAAGGGAGGTAAGCCAACAAGCCCTGGATAATCAGAGCGATGCCGATTACATTACAAAGCCGAAGAACCAGGGAAACACGCGATTCCACTCTGGGCTTGGCGTATAAGTTATTCACAAATACCCCAACCAGAATGCTGAGGGAAACAATCACTACCCGGAGCCAGCCGTGATCAAACGTAAGGTACTCTGTTGCTTCGTGAACAAAAAGAAACGTAGCTGCCAGATAGCAACAGGTGGCGATCAGAAACTCAGAAAACAATAGCCCCGAGACACGGACAGGAAGAATGAAGCTGAAAATTCTCATATCGTAGTGTCCTGGGTCAGCCGCGACGCGATCTTTATATTTATGTTAGCCAGCTATCTCCGGATCGGCGATAGTGTTTGGCGAGACGGAGGAAACTTGCTCCGCTTGGGAAGCTTGTTCCCGCAGAAAACGAAGCCGGGACAGGAGGCTGGTATGGACCAAATCCACAAACGGACCCACAATGGTGGTGATATTCAAGCATTGCAGTTCGCGCGTAAACTCGATATAGCCGGTTGCGGAAAGAGGAATTCTCAGTTCCCATCGTTTGGCGGCGGGAACGTGAAACGGTTCGCCCTCAAAAGACTGCCCAAAGAACTCCATCCGTGTGCAGTGAAACCCAAATTTTCCGCAGGAACGCGAGATGGCTTGCCAGCACTCCTCAACGGAATTTGCTTGTTCCAGCAATTTCTCCAAGGCATGAAGATCTAGCTGCGCCCGTAAGGTTTTCTGGAAATTTCCCCGAAACAGCATCCGGCCAGCAATGGTGAATTCGGCATAACCCAGATATTGGATTCCCACCCAAGCCACGGCGCAGAACAGCACAATGATGACGCCGGACAGACGATCATTCGGGGACACGCTCTGCAGAAGCGAGAAAGCCGCCACCAAGCCGCATACTCCGTACACCACTAGAGCGGCACGACGGGGCGTTAAACCTCGATCCAGCAAGCGATGGTGAATGTGGCCGCGATCTGCCGAAAAAATTGGCTGACGACGCATAGCTCTGCGCACGATAGCCAATCCCACATCAATCAAGGGAATGGAAAGCGCCATGATCGGAGCCGTCATTCCCAGAAGCGTGGCTGATTTCTGGCTCCAGATCACGCCATAGCAGCCAAGAAGAAATCCAATGGAAAGACTTCCGCAATCCCCCAAGAACACAGTGGCAGGGTTGAAGTTGTAGCACAGGAATCCAAGCAGGCACCCGGCCAGGGGAAACGTCGCAACCGCCAAAGGAGTGTTCCCCCTCATCACGGCTGCAATAAACATGGTCAGCGTTGCGAACAGGCCAACCCCCGCTGCCAGACCATCCATTCCGTCCACTAAGTTGAAGGCGTTTGTACAAATCACCAGCCACAAAACGGTCACAGGAAGGCTCCACCAGCTTTCAGTGGAAAACCCGACCAGATCACTGATCCGCACGCCGCCCCAATACGCAAGCCCTGCTCCCGCCAATTGCCCAAATAGCTTCTGCCAGGGTTTCAAACCAAACAGGTCATCAATCACGCCTACGGCAAAAATCACCCCCGCTGCTGGCAGAAGGTTCCATACCAAAGACAGGTGCTCTTCAAAAAGGTTCTTTGTAAAGAATGGGGTTAAGAAGAAAGAAGCCGTGTATGCAAACGCAATGGCCATTCCGCCTACGCGCGGAATCGGATAGCGATGGAGCTTTCTGGTCTGATCGGGTTTGTCGACAACGCCATAGGAACGGAAAACATCCCGGATAATCGGGGTGAGAACCACAGAGATCGCGAAAGATACAAAGCCAAGCCAGAGTAATGCGTTCATTCAGATACTCCGATCAACACTGAGCCTTTTTCCATAACCAATGCCGGGACCGGGTAGAAATTGCTTACAGGTTTGAGTATAAAGTAAAGAACCGGTTCGATCGATCTCATTCTTTCTTTCAAGACTATGAAAATGCGCAAGATAGTACCCGCAGAACTATCGGCTCATCAACTTTTTAACTTTAATCAAATCGAAACTGTTATCTAAACTAGTAGGGTGTATAGCCGTCCTGGACCTCCAACAAGGTTCGGAGGAATAGCCTATAATGCGCAGTTGTGCCCCGCAAAAGCTGTAAGTCCCTATGAGAAAACCAGATACAGCCACCCCCACATCTGGCGGTATGCTGCTGTTCGCGCTCACTATTTTTTTGAGCGCCTTCCTCCTGTTTCAAGTTCAGCCTTTGATTGCTAAATTAATTTTGCCTTGGTTTGGCGGATCTGCCGCCGTGTGGACGACCTGCATGTTGTTTTTTCAGATGGCGCTCCTGCTGGGCTACCTCTATGCGCATGTGCTGTCGCGCTCGGCAGCGCCGCGCTATCAGGCTTCCATTCACCTGGGGCTATTACTTGTTAGCTTCCTGAGCCTCCCGATTCTGCCCTCCTCTTGGTGGAAGCCTTCCGGGGCGGACGACCCGCTATGGCGCATTTTGGGCCTGCTCGCCGCGACGATTGGCCTGCCGTATTTTCTGCTTTCCTCCACCAGTCCGCTGCTTCAGTCCTGGCTGGCGCGAAACCAGGCCGGAGCGGTTCCTTACCGCCTGTTTGCCCTATCCAACGCTGGTTCTATGCTGGCGCTAATCAGCTATCCCATTTTTGTGGAACCCAACCTGACCAACGGCCAGCAAGCCTGGAGTTGGTCCATTGGGTATGTTCTGTTCGCTTTGGTGTGCGGTTCCGTGGCGTGGCGGTCTCGTTCCGCTCCTTTGCTCTCGGAATCCACTGCTGCTACCGAAGAAAATGCCGCGCCGACATTGCGGGATTCCCTGCTTTGGATCGCATTGGCGGCCTCGGCTTCGGCGTTGCTGCTGGGGGTGACGAATCACCTGTCGCAAAACGTGGCATCCATTCCGTTTCTTTGGATTCTGCCGCTTGGGCTGTACCTGCTCAGCTTCATTTTATGTTTTGAAAGCTCCCTCTGGTACCAGCGAGCGGTCTTTCTTCCCTTGTTTGCTCTGGCGCTGGCCGGAATGGCGTATCAACTAAGCGGCAGCGCCTATGACGCCGTGTTCCGGAAACAGATCGCCTTTTTTGCGGTTTCTCTGTTTGTTTGCTGCATGGTGTGCCATGGCGAACTGGCCCGCTTGAAACCTCCCGCCCGCTACTTAACCGGATATTACCTAATGATTTCTGTGGGTGGCGCTTTGGGCGGCTTGTTTGTGGGTTTTCTGGCTCCTCGAATCTTCAACGCCCTCTATGAATTTCCGATTGCCGTGGTGTTTACGGCCTTCATGGTGCTTTTGGTTTATTACCGGGAACAACCGGCGAATCTGGCCTGGAAATCCGGACGCCAGATCTTCTGGCTTCTCGGGTTTGCGGGCAGCGTGGCCCTGGCTGTCTATGTTACTCGCGAGACCCGGAACACAGTAAGCGACGCCGTGGTGCTGGTCCGCAATTTTTATGGAGCACTGCGTGTCAACGACTGGGACAAAACGGCCGACCATGATGCCATCCGCGAACTGACACACGGCACGATCAGCCACGGCGAGCAATTCCGGGACCCACGGCGGCACCGTGAGCCAACTACTTACTATGGACCACGCTCGGGAATCGGACTCGTGTTACGTGATCTCCGGTCGGAAGGCCCTTTGAAAGTAGCTGTGATTGGGTTAGGAACCGGCACGATTGCTGCTTATGGCCAGCCCTTTGATGTGTACCGCTTTTATGAAATTAATCCGCTGGTGCTGGAAATCGCTCGCCATAATTTCACTTACCTGAGCGATTCCGAAGCCAAAATTGAAACAGTGCTGGGAGATGCGCGCTTGTCCCTGGAGCGTGAATCGCCGCAAAATTTCGACGTTATTGCCGTGGATGCTTTTTCCAGCGATTCCATCCCGATTCACCTCCTGACGCGCGAGGCATTTGCATTGTACCTTAAGCACTTGAAACCAGATGGTGTTCTGGCCATCCATGTTTCCAACCGTTACCTGGAATTAGCGCCGGTGGTGGAGCATGAAGCCCAAGCGCAAAACAGACCGGTAATCCGGATTGACAGCGGGGGCAATGATGCGGCAGATATCTCGGAAGCAGAGTGGATGTTGGTCTCGGCCCGGCGTGGTTACTGGGAAAAGCCGTTGTTTAAACGAGCAGCTTCTCCCATTCCCGCGCGTCCCCGTTTACGAATGTGGACAGACGATTACAGCAATCTTTGGCAAATTGTGAAGTAATCAGGCACGCTTTCCCGCCGCAACTTTGGACGGCGGAATCGCGGTGCTTCGGTTTGTCAGGCGCAGAACAAGAACATAAAGCAGGGCAAGCACAATCACCGCCCCGGCAATCCACCGGCCTTCCTGCTGCATAATTTTCACCAACGACTCCGGGTCGTTCATCAGGTCCGGGTGTGCTCTGGTGACCTTGTCTCCGAACCAGGCAAGCACGCTACACCAAACCAACGCTCCCACAGTGGTGACTACGCTGAAGATCCCGAACGGCATACGCACAATGCCCGCCGGAATCGAAATCAGGTGACGAATCACAGGCAGCAGGCGGGCGAAGAAAATTCCAGCGACGCCATATCGCTGCACAAAGATTTCCGCACGATCCAAACTGTCCGGCTTGATAAAGAAGAAGCGGCCCCAACGAAGAACCAGCGGCCTGCCGATCCACCGGGAAACCCAATAACTGATTGCCGACCCTAGCCACGAACCGAACGTTCCAGCCAGCACCACGCCGCTTAAGCTCAGTCGGCCTTGCGAAGCCCAGAAAGCAGCGGGCGGAATCACAATCTCGCTCGGCACCGGAAGAATTGAACTTTCCATGGCCATCAAAACAATGATGCCCAGGTAGCCCCAATCGCGGACCCAGCCGAACCACACTTGCAATAAACCGTGAAGCACTCTTGATTTGCCTCGAAATTAAAGTCCAGCGTTAGCTGCGGTAAGCCGCAATAATGCGGTTCACCACATCCTGGTGGATCTTAACCTTTCCGTCCTTGGTTAATTTTTGACGAACGCCATCTTCGAAAATGAGATTCCG
>JAVHMZ010033627.1:0-12595 GCA_034782995.1 Amazona versicolor | reverse complement strand
CTAGAGCGACAAAGACTCGTTATTATCCAAAACGGCATTGGGCTGCCTTATCGTTTTCTGCTTGGGGAGAACGTCACTGTCCAAGAGATTGAACAGAGGCTCACAATAAGCAGGGAAGCGGTAGTACAAGAGCTGAACGCGATTAAGAACCGAATTGCCAACCTGACTCGACGAATAGAGAGAGGGATTCTTGGGCAATAACAACTTAGGCGCAAATTTCAAACCATCAAAGCTAAAGACACTGGCTGGTTTTATACCAGCTATTTTTTTGAGAAAATTTAGAGCTTGTTTATTTATGAAGTATGCCCCTCCCGCCAGATTTAGATTTGATTAATTTAAATATCCTCCGGACTATAGCAATCCTTGAAAGTGCTCCAGCGCGTGAGATTGAAGATGTTGTTTCGCTAGGCCGCTCCCAAGTGACGAGGAGATTGAGGCAGTTGGAAGCCCTTGGGCTAGTTGTGAAAAGAGACGGTGGCCCTAGGAGGACTTATTTTTATTCACTGTCTTCTGAGGTGACGCTGGAAGAAATTGAGGATTCTGAGCGAGTGAGATTAGCCCGATCTCGTAGTTCGCTTTCTCAAGATCTGCGTTCAATTATCGTCCGACTCCGGCAAGTTGTTAGAAAGCTTGAGGAAGACACATTGGGTTAAGCGCTTAGCCTGCTCTTGTTTTCCCACGCCGCCATGTAGTATAAAAACTCTGTGATTTGATTGATTTCAGTTTCATGCACCTGCAACGGGGCTTCTTGTTTTCAGTGCTGCAAGTGCCAATTCTTAATTGCTACTTGCGATCGCCAAAAGTTTAGGAGTGAGGATTAAATTAATTCTGGCGATTGCTTGTGCTTGTTTCCATACCCTCGTAGAATGTAATCAACCTATAAATTACTCCGCAGCGCCCAACTACCGGGCGCTTTTTATTTTGGGGCTAAATAGTTAAGATAACTTTGATAAAACTCAATCTAAATTTCATCTAAACTTTACCTAATCCGACTTATCAGCAGTTATCTTAAGAATATAAGCGCGAGAGAGAAAGCGCACCGAACTAAGAAAACTGAATCGCACGAATTAACCCCCAGAGGCTACCGAGGCATCCCAACGAACGGGCTTGAAGGTTAGAGGTAAGGGTGAACAGAGCGACTCTGCATAAGAGATAGAGAGCATGTGACTACCGCAGCCCGTTTGGTTAACCGCTCCGCTTGGGTTCAAATCCCAGGGGGCTGATTGCTGGCACTCGCTACATAACGCCAGCAATTCAGGAGATACAATGAACTTTAGATCTACATCCAAAAATCCTAAAGCTGGTTCTTTCTTAACTGCTGATTGGAAGTTGACATACATCGGCAACCCTAAGAAATACCATCACAAGAGAGATGCAGTTGCAAAACGCCAAAACAATAAATGCTTTAATTGCCGTCTACCTTTGGCTGGCGCTCCTTGCAGCATCTACCATGTTATTCCTCTTGTTTGTGGTGGGACTAATAACAACGCTAATCTGATTTTCACTCATGTTCTCTGCGCTCCTTATATTCACAAGGGCGGTAAGTTTATCCGTAGTTGAGCAAACAATTTGCGACTCGACGCAATTAACTTCACGCTTGTTTCACACAAACTTTGTGATAAGTTTACCCAACGCTAAATTGGGACAGTTAGATTAGAAACATGAAAGCGATTCGCCACAACCCACGCTTTCATGTCACTCCCCAGCATCCTCTACACGCTGGGTTATTAACTACAAGGAATTTCCACCATGCTTTTACAGAACCGCATCAACTCCATCAACGCTCAAGTCAAAGTTTACTTGGAAGAAATCGCTAAGCTGCAAACTCAAGTAACACAGCTCCAAGCTCACGCCCAAGAAGTCCAGGGAGCCGAGCAGGCGGCAGAATCGGCGTTAGCTCAGATTGATACTGCGATCGCTATGTTGCAAGCAATCTGTCCTGACGAGGTTACTGTCTTTAAGGCTGCTATTGACGCCAAGTTCTTGCCTCAGCGCCTCCAACTACAAGGTGTCGTTGATGATGAAGACGTAGTTAAATTAGACACCACACCGCTGGAGCCTGATGCCGATGCAATTGTTGAAACAACTTTCTCTGTAGTTGATGATTTTGAGGATTCGATACCCGAAGAATCTGAATTTGAGGAAGTTCAAGATGATAACGATATTCAGCCACAAGAAACTGCTGAATCTAATTTAGTTGAGGGTGAGGTTGTTGAGGATGACCTCGTCCATCATGACGACAATGGCAATGAAGATGGTAACGGTAACGGCAACGGCAACGGACACCATCTTTTGACATACGACCAGCTCCGAATTGTAGACCGCCCCACGCTCATAAAGCTTGCTAATATCCACGACGTACCTGGTTACAAGTCGAAAAAACGTGACGAATTAGCTACCTTGCTCGACGGCATGGTGACACCAACGGAGTTGGTATCCGCCCAGAACGGCAAGCACTAATCGCGAAGGATTGTGGCTCGTAGCGCGCCGGGTCACAATCACACTTAAAAAACAATGTGCAGCATTATCCAAAAAAAACTGAGATAATGCTGCACATTCCTAGATCTGAATCCATATGAAGCCACACCCTAACATGACTAAGGTAGAAATAAAAGCTTATATAGACTATGTCTTCAGTAACGACATAACTCCTGAAGAAAATCGACAATATTGGGAGTATATGGGAGAGTTAGAGGCTGAGTTCGGCTGCGACGCTAGTGTCGTTCCAATTGAGGTCATCCGGCAAGGGCGAGAAGCAACAGATGCCTACTACGAGAAGTTTGTGGAGGAGAGAGAGCGCCAACTACGAAATCAGAGCTAAATTGGGTGATTGGGCAAGACGACAAAGGAAATCCCACAACCAAAGAGAAAGCTACTAGAGTCGAAGTAGTTGAGTTTTCGCCTGATGGCGAGCATGTTTTTAGGACTTACGCCGATCGTTGAGAAAGTAGCGCTCAATTTCACCGAATGCCCCCGACACTCAAACAGCTGACAAGACGGCCTCCAGAATACAAGACCAATGTTCAGCGATGGCAGCGATTAGCAGCACTCGTGGACGGAGCATCTAGTTTGACAGATGACATAAAGCGCCAAATACTGGCCAATCCGGATTCTAGACCTTATCAGGTCATTGCAGAGCGGGTAAAAGTCGCACGCTATTTCAACAAAATCGGTCCCATTATCAATCGCTTCCTGTCACAGCTGTTTGAATCAACACCACAATTTGAGGGGAGCCACGATCGCTGGTGGACCGACACCTTTTTTCCATCAGGTGCAATGCTGCCCGGTGACAGCGACGGTAGATGCAGTTTCAACGCTTTCCTAAGAGCTGCTATGCTCCAAGCACTGTCTACAGGTAGAGCGATCGCGCAGGTAGATACAAGCGTAGCCGAGGGTGTACTGACAAAGGCAGAACAGCGGAGCAGGAAGACAGATGAACCATATGTTCTGCTAGTACCTCGCTGGGACTTGTGGGATTGGTCAACTGATATCACTGGTTTTAAGTTTGCGAAAATCCATAAATTTAACTGGGTACGCGATTCTTGGGATTCAACACCCATAGCAGAACATGACTTCACTATCTACCAGCGCCAGCCCGATGGGAAGGTGTTAGCCAGTCGCTACACAGTGAGGTTGAAAAATCAAGAATCCCTATTTGATCAAGGCGGCGACGGCGGCAATCTAGATCATTTTGAAGACAAAGATGTAGACATTCAAGTTGTCAACGGGCTGGAGAACCGAGAAATTTTTAACCTTAAGGGCGAATACCAGTTTCCAGTAGTCAGCCGCACAATCCCTAAAGCCCTCTTTATTGCAGACCAGCTTTATGACCCGCAGGTATCCCACTTCAACCAGACGGCTTCGCTAGAGTATGGGTTGGTTGCCTCAAACTACGCCTCTTTAGCAATCACGAGTGGTGATATTGAAGAGTTCACCCGGCGCAATGACCGATTTGGGGCTGGGTACTATATCCACTTAGATCCTAACAACCAGGATGCCGTTAGCTGGATTGAGCGACCTGGGGGAGCTTTTGAAACCTCGATGGATTATAGAGAACGAATTGTGGGAGACATCGACAGAGCTTTACAACAGATTGCCTTGTCAGCTGCCGATGCCGTTACCAGTCAGTCGGGAGTAGCAATTATTCAAGCGCGCAAACCGGAGCAAATCTTGCTCAGTACCTACGGAACGCTGGTCAAGGAATTTGCTCTGCCGATTCTGAATGTGGCAGCGATCGCACGGGGAGAAAGCGTCCAGTGGAAGATTAACGGGTTTGATGATTTTGCTGAATTTGACCTCACTGAGTTATCGAACGAGTACAATCTGATCCAACAAGCTCAAATTCCCTCTCAGACGTTTACTAAAGAAGTGCAGAAGTCTTATGCACGGGATGTCGCCAGAGAGAAGGAAATAGAAACTCACACTTTGAAAGAAATTATTGATGAAATAGCACTCAAATAACGGCTTACAATCTCATTTCATGAACCAACAATCCGGCAATTATTGCTGTTTCGGGGTTCGATGGAACACGGAGGCTATCAAGGCTAAACTGGAGGTGAGATGATGGCGTTGGGAGATTTAATATGCTTGCTAATTGGAAAAATCTTAAACAAAAATACAATGCTATTGGAGATGGCATAGCTGATGACACAAATGCTCTTCAATCAGCCTTAAATAACACAATTAGCTCACTCATTCCTCTTTTTATCCCTGCTGGAGTATACAAAATCACCCAAACCCTAACAATGCAATATCCTGCCTATATCAGGATATTGGCTGAACCGGGAGCCGTGATAAAGTGGGTAGGGGCTACAGGCAGCACGATGCTCCAGTTAAACGGAATCCACTATTCCAGAATAGGGGGATTATGCTTTGATGGCAGTGGGACAGCCGCGATCGCAATAGACCAAACCTGGGATGGGGTTCATCCCGAAGATTTTGATACCAGCAATGAATATGCTGACTTAACGTTCAAAGACGTGGGAGTCGGCATTGACATAGCCAAAAACAATTTAGGAGGGGCAGAGGGGGTAGTTAATCGATGCCGTTTCGTAAATTGTGGGATTGGGTTAAGAACCAATGGACTAAACGCGCTAGATTGGTTTATCTGGTACTGCACATTCCTTAACTGCGGCATCGGACTGACAAACGAAGCGGGCAACTTCCATTCCTTCTGCTCTATATATAGTGGGTCTACCGAAGCTGATATAAAAATCCACAGCGCTAGTTACCTGAGTCTTAGATATAACTATTCAATTAATTCTAAAAAGTTTTTATTGGCTCCCTTTATCGGTTACAACGGAAGCGTCTTGACAATTCAGCAGAATACCATCATCAATCCTGTTGATGACGATGCTATATCCATTAGCAACTGTGGGCCAGTGCTTTTACTTGACAATGTTATCAAGAGCCGAAGCACTGCTCAGAATTCTGTGGTTGAGTATGGGTTCTATGACGCCTCTGCTTTCCAGCCAACTGACTTGGTTTCTGTCGGCAATAAGTTTACGGCATCAAATACTATTGATATGCGAGCTGGGAAATGGATTTCCATAGATGATGTCACCGTGGCAGATAGCAGTATCAATACGACTCCACCGGCTTTGCAGATGGCTTGGGCAGAAATCGGGAGAGTATTAGAAGTCTCTCCCGGTGCTACGTCTCAGACTATTCAAAGTTACATTGACCTCGCGGCGCAATATCCTTCTGAGCGATTTACTATTCATTTACAGGCAGGCACGTACAATTTAGATTCTTCCATAACTATTCCAACGGACTTGCCTTTACATATTTTAGGAGATGGAATCGGTACTACAAATTTAGTAAAAAACACTCCTAATAATTTTGGAGCCGTTTTAGTTCTGCAAGGGCCTGGGAATAAAGTTATACTAGAAGACTTTCAAATTTATAGTAGCACTGACAATATTACAGGACTGGTTATACAAAACTCTGACCAGCTTGGCGCTAGGGTGTTTATGGATCAGGTATTTCTGCAAAATGCCCTGAATAATTTAATTGTCGATGGCTTAGATCATGCTAATGTGCAATTACACAACTTATTCCACCAAGGCCAGGGGGTAGGCCGCTCTGATGGTGCTCAAGGAGTGAGTGTCTCAGTTGTGGGAGGAGTAGGAGCCTCCAACAATAAAATACTATCGGGTAGAACTAGCATCTTTTCTGGAGCAACCAGTAATAACGTGCTTTCGTATAGTGTCTCTAATGGTGGAAAACTGCTAGTACGGGATATCTGGTACGAAGAAAGCGCTCACCTTCCTGCCTTCGCTAAACTAACCGGCTCCGGAACCTTTACCCATCACAATGGTAAAATTGCCACTGAATCGGGGCAGTCCACTCCTGCAATTGACGTTAACAATTTTAATGGCAAGGTTAACCTTTTAGGAGGACTGCTTGGCGATCGCATTGGAATCTCTGGTGATGGCAGTCAAACCAAGGTGTTGGCTCTGGGGCAGCAACAGGACACCAATAACCCTAACTATTTGGTTGACAATTCCTCACCTGCGGCAAAAGCGATAAAGATAAATTCTAGGGTGTATAGTAGCGTATCTAGTCAGGCTCCAGACCAAAATAGCCTCAGTGCCAACGATACAAAGGCTTTTATTTTAGAAATGCTCCAACATACTAGAAATGAGAAACCTGATCTGCTTACTCCTAAACCCGCTGGGGTCACTGATGTCAGGTTGTACCGCTTGCTGGTAAATTGCAGGCAAACGGGGATAGCAATCTTACCTTGAATTTTGACCACTCTCAGGTCTAAAGACGCGAGTTCCTATCAAGATAATCACGCACTTTGGCTTTAACTGTCTCAATGCCCTCGTCATCGCCAACAGCTAAGATTTGGCTAAAAAGCCTGTAGAGCGATCGCTGTTGCTGTTTCAGAAACTCAGATGCTCCTGGCTCATTGCACTTCCGCTCGAATACTGCCCTTGCTCTCCAAAAGAGCATGATATTGCTGTCGTTGTCGTTGATGGTCTCCATGTCATTTAGCCTTAATTGGTTGGAGTGTTTTTGGGACTATTAGTAGGGCAACCCCGGTATAGGCTGTTGGTTGCACGGGGAACCACTGCTCCTGCGAGTTCGTTTCACTCGGCAGATGTAATACGCCAATAACAGCGCGATCGCTGTATCGCCGTGTCGTGAACCGCCATCAGTACCCTTGTGTCTAGTACTAGCAGGCACCTTGGGGATACCACGTTCTAGCCTAACAGCCGTGTGGTCTGTCAGCACATCACTATCTTTAGGTAGGGTTACGGTTGCCTCTTCTAGTGCTGCTTTATACGGTGGGAAGTGCTGGAGATACCAGTTATCTGTTGCCATGACTGTTTCAACCCGGTTGCGATAGCGCTCGCCTGCGGCCTCAGCTAAGTATTGTCCGTTCCCTCTGCCGTCGTGGGCACCGCCACAGAACCGGCTACCAAGTTCATCCACAAGATAGAAAATTATCTGCTGCTGCACTCGAAACGGAACATTTCTCAACTCCACAATTAACGGACAGCGCCGGTGTAGGCTTGGTTCTTCTATTAGCACAGCGATCGCGCTCAAGTCGCCACTTCTAGCGAAGTCCATACCATACCATGCACGTAGATTTGGCGGTAGTCCTTTTAACACGGGTGCTAATTGGACATTTAGCCACCTACTGACCTCACGTTGGCGTGAAACCTCGTCAAGCTGCACGAAACTATCGCTCAAACTCAGGCGTAACACAGTGCCGCCGCTCATACGTGGTTCAACGAGGGTAATGGGCAAGTAAAGGCCGCCAGACCTACTAGGGATAACCAGCAGCTCTTCATCAGCATCATCACCGTAATTCTCAAACAAGTGAGCGCGCCACTCGCCCTCATAATCGGGGCTCCAGGGTGTACCCAACTTCAAACAGATTCGTTTGACCAGGCCATCGCCAATGGCGTCGTCAATCGTAACTCGGTGCAAACTATAGTTTTTTCTCCCAGAGCGGATGTCTTCTACTAAGCGAAAAAAGTCATTGTCTATGCCGTTGTGTGTGGAGACAATATGGACGCTACCGCCCCACATTAAGTGAGCGATCGCTGCTTTCAAGAGTTCGGGAAAGCTCTCGTGGAATGCCGCCTCGTCAATGATCACCACCCCTTGCTTACCCCGCAGGTTGGACGGTCTAGAACTTAAGGCGGTGACGCGGTGTCCACTCGCAAAGCGTATCCTATAAGCTAAAATGTCTCGCTCCTCATCCTTCAAAACGATTTCCTGAGTCGCCTCGGCGCTCATCTGATAAGCTTTAGCCCAACTGGCACAGTCCAGAATGAATTCTTCGGCCATCGGTTGGTTGTAGCCTAGATACCAACTATCCTGACCGTCTTTAGCTGCTGCCGTAAGCACGCAGTCGGCGGCTTCAGCCCAAGAAACTCCGATGCGTCTACTTTTTTCAATCACTTTGATTGGAGCGCGATCGCTAATCCACCGCTGTTGATACGGGAGTAAGGCTGGTGGGGCTTGGGGTTTGGATGTGGTCATCAGTGATACCCAGGATGCAGTAGCGGATTTCTTGTACGGTGGATTCCGATAATCCACCGCCAGAATTACGCTGTTCTGCTGTGCAGGTGGCTGCCTTATCGGAAGTGGGGTACAGATTCAAGAGTTTACCCTCTTCCCGAATACAATCTAAAACTCCTCTTAAATAAGCTGGATTCCCCTCATTATCTTCAAGCCGTTTTTGTTGTCGGGTTCTAGTACCTGCCGCTAATTCAACACGCTCGACTAGCGATGTTTCCTGTTTGCCTTTGCTTTGCTCCCATGCACACCACAGCTCCTCTTTGATTAAACCGATGGAGGCCAAGACTCTCCCTTTTTCTAAGTTGTGATCATGTAGAGCGGATTTCTGCCATTCCCCTCTAATTAATTTTAGTTCCCGTGATATGTGCGCTTGAGATAACTCCAGATAAGCAGCGATCGCTAGTTGGTTCCATCCTTTAAGCGATAGTTTAGCAATCGTAGCGCGATCACTTTCTCGTTGAGCTTTTGTTCTTTTGTCTCCTCTTTTCATTAGTTCATCTCAACATAAATCAATTTGTATACTCAGGTAGAAAGCTTTATAGTAAAGGTTTTCAAGGAAAGTTTTAAGGATATTTTGAGTGAGGATATTCAGGTGACAATCACCTAACCGAATGGCTCTAGTGATGTTAATATAAAAATATCCTCGTAACGACTTGCTACTAATTTGAGGGCGATCGCTACTAAGACTAAGATAAAGCGCGCTGCTCAGCCAGAAGTCGCTCGGCGAGCTGCCGAGCATTGAGTTTGGGCCTGGCGGCCATCATACGCTCGAACTGCTTCGCTTCCTGCTGAGCTGTATACTGCCCCCAAGACAAACCTTGTTCCCACTGTTTTTTAGTCTGGGCTTCTCGCTGCTCGTCATGGGCGTTCTGGATTTCATTGAAGAGTTTTTTTCTTTTTTCTGGATTGGAAAATATATCCTGAATTTGTTCAGAGCTATATTCTATAGAACCAGTAGTAGCGCTAGGTGAATTTGCTGTGAACGTAGAAGAATTCATAGTCGCGGACTGCTGCGGTTGTTGATTAAAATTAAAATCGCTATATTCTTCCTCTTGTACGATAGCTCGCGCACCCTCTTCAATTGGCATTTCTGTCATCAGATTGTATTTATCTCTTGCCAGGATTAAAAGGTCGTTTTCTGTTTCGACTAAACGGCCATCAGCCTTTAATATGGATATCAGTTGGCGCGATTTAGCCGGTGAAAAGCTTTTTTGCAACTCTCGCAGTGCTCGATTTTCCTTTTCTTGATAAATAAGGTGTCGGTTTTCTGCCTCTTGCTCAAGAATTTGTTGCCGGAGTCCCTCGATTTGGCGCGTGAGTGATTTTAAAGACATACTTGATTGAAGTAGGAGGATAGTTCAATTCTATTGTAGAGTTTCCACGGGAAAGTAAACTCATCTAACATTCCATCCACAAATAAAACTGAAATGGCGACTGCCTTTACCAGGGCAGCTCTTTCGGAAAATCTACTATCAAGTTTTCCTTGCGATAAACCTTACATCCAGCAACTCTTGCTTGTAAAAATAAATCCGAAACCCACTCTATTTGGGGTTGGAATTCAGGGGTCTTGGTGCTTTTGCTTTGTCCCCCAATGACAACCCAGTCAAACATCTCCAACGAATCAAAGGTGAGACGTTCTAACATAGGTTCACAAGATAGCCACTTAACTTTAGCGCTGATATTCTTGAATGCTTTCTCTGCTACTTTGACTCTTGCTTGAGTGTCAACCGTTGTTCCTACCCAAGCATTGTCAGGAAAGCCACCAAGTTTGTCACATATTTCTTGTAGGCGTTGAGGGAATTTGGTGAGGAATAGAAAGTTCCACTGTGGGTTGTCAATCACTTGCTCGAACACCTGGAGTATCCAATGTTCAGGAACCCATTTGCCAAACAGATCTGCCATTGAGCAGACAAATACGTTTTTGGCTCTTGTGTCGGTATCTGCTGCGCCAGGAACCCTTGTATTAGCAGGTGCGCTCAGGCGGTCTGGGTGGAAAGTTGGCTCAAACTTGGTTTCATAAAACCTATTGGCAATATCACGGGCAAAGCAATAATCACAAAAATGCCAACATCCAGTAACAGGGTTCCAAGTCCACCGCGCCCAATCGACCATATCGTTTGTGGGATTAAAAAGTTTAACCCCTGGACTGTGGCTAATAAAAAGTTTACGCCCATCTTCCAGATGGATCTCCTCGATTGAGGCTGCGTCAACAGCGCTCGCTCCCTTTGGCAAAGCCCCTGGCCTATCATCCACGTCTGCGACGCTGGCGTGTCTCAACTCGTCGATATAGTCTGATTCTGGCAGTACGCTATCCCCCTGCGTGGGCAGTCCTAGTGACTCTCCTTTTTCTGTCACTAAATCCGCCAGTGCCGCAGGTTTCTTATGCTTCCCTACTATCTCCTTAGCAATACTTGTACTGACAACTTGCCCTCCCGCTGCTAATTCCAGTGCTTCCTCCCTTGCTGGCTCCGGAGTATTGGGGGAAGCGAGAAAATAAAGCGCGGATGCCGCAATTTCCAAATTTCCCAAAATGGGAAGTTTGTCTTGGAAAGCTCTGGCAACGTCCATGAGTCGGTAGGCAGAACTCTTACTCATGTCGAACTCTACCTTAATCCAGTCAAGGAATTCCCCATGAGCTAGTAGGTTTTGAGCTTCTAGCAAGTTAGCGCCGATGTGGTAGATGTCCCGCGCAGAGCGCTTCATTCTGGTTCTTGTGTCTTCCGCTAGCACCACCAAGCGTTGCTGTACAGAGGAAGATTCGTCAACCAAAAGCGTTGTATCAACTTTCTCTATTTGTTCGGATGCAGTTGTCATATCAGGTACTCGCTCAATTAGTTCTAAGTCATCAATTGAAACCAAACTGGGGGAGTCATCACCATCCCAAAGAACCCAAACCATGTTTTTGGATGGCTCAAGAAGTTTCTTCATAGCGATCGCGCCTCGCCCGCCACTAGCCCTACCAGGTAACACCGTGGCCGTTGTCTTCTGATATTTCAAAATCGAAAGTGTCGTCTGTTTGTGGCGCGACGATTCCTTCTGGCTCTGAGGCGACAGTAGTCTTCTGCTTTTCTTCCGGGTTTTTCCCGAAATCCGAGAAAGCCTCGTAATCACATAACAACTTCTCACGCAGTTCGTCGTTGTAGCCCAGAAAGAGTCCTTGCCAATTATCTTTTGTCGGTATCGCGTGCTCGGCAACCACTGTAACCCAAGCTGTATCTGGCGGCGAGCCTCTTAGCTCACTTGTTGTCTTGATAGAAAAAATCCCATTTATTAAAAACTTTTCGCCGCGTTGTTTGCCGTAAGCCGATTGCAGTTCTTTGCGAAACGCTCTTAAATGCTCTCCAAATGTAGCGCCGAACACGCCGCGAGCTGTAAATTGAAGTGGCGATTGATGCAACAACTGATTGTCATCTGAAAGCAAGTAAACTAGATATTTAGTTTTGAGAACTATGTTGCTTTTCTGCTCTTGATAACTTCTATAGTCATACTTGCCAAGATAGCTTTCAGAATTATTACCTGAGCGCTTGCTGAACATCGATAACTCTCCTTGGCGGATAATCAACATTCGGGCAGAGTTGAAAATATAGCCTTCGGCGGTGCCAGGAATAAACTTGCCCGTTGAACGGTCTGTCTCACCAGATTTGAATTTAGCTTTGAATATTCTCCAATCATCGGAAATTGTTATATTGGCTTGCTCGCAGTTCTCTACTGTGATAAAAAATCCTGCCTTTTCTTCATCTTCGTTATGCAATACCTGGAGCCAAGGCAGTGCTACTTTTTCAGGCGCAAACTGCTCATTGTCAAATGGGTCTAAGTTATTGTCAGTTGCTGTTGATAATGCCATTGATTTTTTCCTTGTTGATATTTTGGATAATTTGGTTGCTGCACAATTAAAACTATTGCTTTACCGATGACTTTGTAGAATCATCTCTCACCTCTTTTTGATGTCGGGTTGATTTGTAGTTGAGATGCATTAGTAAACCCTGCCTCGCGGATTTTAAGAGCTTGATGGCATAAGGCTTTTGCGCGATCGCCGCTATTAAGCTGTGGCATT
>JAVHMZ010033520.1:0-12600 GCA_034782995.1 Amazona versicolor | reverse complement strand
TCGAGTTAATCAGACAGCGGCTGCGCGAAGCGGAGCGGATTGCAAGAGGAGAGAAGCCATGAGTAAGAATCGCTATGAGGTCGAGGGCCGCAATGTATTCAAGGATATTGGCGTGCCGAATGCCGAGGAACATCTTATCAAGGCGCAACTGGTCTATAAGATCGACACCATCATGAAAAAGCGTCACATGAAACAGACTGAGGCTGCCGCACTGTTCGGTGTTCGCCAGCCGGACATATCCAAGATGCTGCGCGGCGAGTTCCGTCAGTTCTCGGTTGAACGGCTCCTACGCTTCCTGGTGAAGCTCGATCAAGACATTGAGATCGTCGTACGTCCGCACCGCGACAGGCACAACGCCCCGGCGCTGCATATCTCCTAGACCGCCACGCTCGGACCCCAGCGAAACTCCGTCGCCATCACAAACCAAGCCGGTCCAAAATCGGCTTCTCATACACATCGTCTTCGCCCGGATACCGCAGATCTTTCTCAAATCGTCCGGTCTCGTGCGCAAGCGACCAGATGAGGCTTTCGCCGGCCGGCAGCGCGTTGGGTTCGCGCTGAAACACCGGATCCTCATAAGCGCGCTGCGCGTCGATCAAACGCCACCCGAGCCGATCGAATTGCCGAAGGACATCCCCCAAGAAAAGCACGTTGAGGAGATTGAAATGAATCAGCAGCGTGTGTCGAATACTGCGGCCGAGCACGGCTTGAGAGAGCCTGTCGTAATAGCGCGCGCGCTCCGCAATGTGCGCGAGGTACGGTTCGCGAAAGCGCGTGGGATCGAAGGACGGTTCGTGTGCCAGCCGTTCGCGTAAGCGCTGGTCGTAAAACCAATCGGACGCGTCGATCGTGACGTACCCGTTGCGGTACCCGTGCTCGCGAAGGAACGCTCGCATCGCGTCGCGGCGCTCGGCCGTTTGTCCTTCCTTCAGCATGGGGAAGCGGAAAAATTTCTGAAAGCCGGGTAGTGAAGATAACAGCCGTTCATTCCGGAGCACGTCCGCTTCGTAGTCGTCGAGCGGAATGTCGAGATTGTCGATGCTGCGGTGCTGGTACGTGTGATTGCCGATCAAGTGGCCCACATCGCCCCACTCGCGAACCAAACGGTTACCCAGAGCGTCGTCCACGTTTGTGCCGGCGACGAAGCCAGCTACCTTGATGCCATGTTCTCGGAACGCAGTGAGTAGGTCTTGATTTGCCCGTGAACGCCACGGCTCAGGAATCGCGCGCCAGGCGAAGTCGTCCATCGTAATGGCGACGCTCGGTCGCTGCTCTTTCGCCAGCACCGGTGCTGCGCAAGCAAAAAGAAACGCTCGCCTATTCCACATCCAAGATTCTTAAACATACAATAGGCGTCATGCCGACGACCGAAGTAGCACGTTTGAACCGCTCCCGACTGATCCCCGCCGCCATTCTCGCCATCCTGGTGTACGGAATGATTGCGCCCGTGCTAGGCACGCTGATGACCGCGCTTTCCGCGCGTTTCTCCATGACGCCGGACGAGAACGGCACTTTGGCCGCAATCCGAGCTGTTGGTTTGGTGATTGCCTCGCTTGCCATCGGACCGCTGATCGATTTGCGCGGCAAGAAGACGGCGCTCGTGCTCGGGATGGCGCTGATCACAATCGCGTTGTTCCTCGTCCCTAATGCCACTGGGTTTGGCCTGCTCGCACTGACGTTCCTCGTACTCAATCTCGGCGGCGGAATGATTGTCACTGGCTCGAATGCGCTGGCGAGCGACGTCAGCGAGAATCGGCGCGGCACGACTCTGAACCTGCTCAATCTGTTTTTTGGATTGGGCGGGTTTCTCACGCCTTTTATCAGTGCGACTTTTTTCCCGAAGAATCCGATCGGCATGTGCTATCTCGTCGGCGTGTTTTGTGCGGCAACGCTGCTGTTTGAGGTAGTGACGCCGATGCCTGCGCCGACGGGCGAGGTCAGCTTCAAGCTCTCCGATGCCGGGCGCCTGGTCACGCGGCCGGCTTTGATTCTGCTCTCACTCATGCTGTTCTTCTATGTAGCCGCGGAGGTTGGAGTGTGGGATTGGCTGGTCCGCCACCTAACCGCACAAGGCATCGCGCAAGACACCGCTCAAAAGATCCTCGGCTACGGATTCGCGTTGGGATTGCTTGCCGGCCGTGTAGTAATCTCGCGCGTGCTGGTGCGCGTACCCGCTGTCACCGTCACACTCTGTTCCGCGATTGCAATGGCAGTAACGACCTACGCCATGTTACAGGTCAAAACCCCAACCGCCGCCGGCGTGCTAGTCTTTTGCGCTGGCCTGGCAATGGCGCCAGTTTTTCCAACTACGCTCGCGATGGTTGGCGATGCGTTCCCCGTCGGAACCGCGACTGCCATGGGAATCGCCATCACCTGCGGATGGATCGGGTTAGTGCTGAGCTCGAAAGTGATCGGTGCAATTGCGGGAAGCGATGCGGCAAACTTAAAAACGGCGCTCCTCGTTTTGCCGGTGGTTTCTGTCTTGATGATGCTGGCCAATCTCGCGCTGCGGCCTTTACTCAAGACGCCTGCGCGGAGAGCGACGGTTTAACTCGCTTGGGCGGAGCGCGGCTTGCGGTCTGCGGTCCCGATTTCCGTTCGGACCGGCTTGCGTGCTCCAGCCGCGCTCACATGGATGCGCCGCAACTGATCGGTAACGCAAACCAGAAACATCGGCTGCCGGGCATTCTTCATTACGTCGATGATTCGGTCGGGCTGGTCTTCGAGATAGATGTTCTTTCCGTCCGTTAGCAGGTGAATGTCGGACGTGGCCGCATCCGCGAGCTTCTTGCCCATTTCCTTTTGCAGGAACCGCAGCACGCGCCGGATTTTCTGGAGTGAGAATCCTTTGCGTCGCAGTGCCGCAATCACCGAGACTTCGACGACTTCCTGCGGCGCGTAAACTCGGCGATGGCCTTGCTGTCTCGGTGAAACGACGTTTCGCTCATCCCACCACTGCAACTGCCGTAGGCTCACGCCGGAGATTCGCGCAACTTCGCTCGATGTATAAACTTCGCCTGGCTCGATGTCGGCGGGACGCAACGTCTTTTTCGGTTTCCACATTTTGCGCTGCCTCTGTTTTAAGTGCTGACTCCTGATTGTACAGGGAACCCGGGCTCCCCGGCGGCTCTGTTATTCTGGAAATTCTTATCCCAAGAAGGATTGTTGTTGTGCCAGAGCATCTTACACGCAGAGAACTGAAGACCGATCAGATCACCCTAACAGTGGAACACGCGGCGGACTATTTCGGCCTGCATCGCCGCCAGATTTTGCAAATCGGTGCCGCTGCTTTGGGAGTGATCTTGCTGGCTGCGGGCATTTACTTCTGGATGGCGCACGCGCGCAGTGTGCGGCAGGAGAAACTTGGGGAAGCGATGCAGGTTTCGGCTGCGCCGGTGGGGGCGACGCCTCCTTCGAACGGCTTGAGTTTTTCGACGCAGCAAGCAAAGGACGCCGCCGTTACCAAGGCCTTCTCAGATATCGCGACCCAGTACAACGGTTCGAATGAAGGCGCAATTGCCGAATACACATTGGCCGGGATAGCGGCAACGGCCGGCCGTACGGATGAAGCGCGAAAGCGCTACGCGATCGCGGTGGATACGGGCAGCCGGGAGTATGCGTCGCTTGCGAAACTGGCCCTTGCTCAACTCAGTTTCGATGACAAGAAACCGGCCGAAGGTGAGAGGTTATTGCGTGATCTGATGAATAACCCGACAACGATGGTTTCGAAGGAGCAGGCCACCATTTCTCTCGCTCGTGCCATCTCCAAAGCACGGCCCGCGGAAGCTCGTGCGTTACTCAATCCGCTTCTGAAGGAAGCCGGCGAAGTCGGGCAGGCCGCGAACGCCGCCATGGCGGATATCCCCAAGAAATAGAGTTCCGCGTATGCTCAGCCAACTTCGATTTCCCGTCGAAGCGAGCCGCGGCCGTCGTTATCCCGAACCCGAACATCCTTACCGCAATGCGTTTCAACGCGATCGCGACCGCGTGATCCACTCGCGCGCGTTTCGTCGGCTCGAGGCGAAAACGCAGGTATTTGCCGCGGGCATTTCGGATCATTTCCGCAACCGGCTCACGCATTCGATCGAAGTCAATCAAATTGCGCGGACGGTTGCGCGCGCGCTGGATCTGAACGAAGAACTTACTGAAGCTCTCGCGCTGGTTCACGACATCGGACACCCGCCTTTCGCGCATGCGGGGGAGAAGGAACTCGACCGCCAGATGCAGCGCTTCGGAGAGCGATTCGATCACAACGTTCACGCGCTGCGGATTGTGGAAACATTCGAGCAGCGATACGCGCGCTTCCCCGGCCTCAACCTGACGTTTGAGGTCCGGGAAGGAATCGTGAAACACTCGCGCGATTTTGCGCCGGGCGAAGCGCCGGAACTAGACGAATACTTGCCGGGTTTGCGGCCGCCGCTCGAGGCACAGTTGATCGACCTCGCGGACGAGATCGCTTATGATACGGCCGATCTGGACGACGCGTGGGCGGCGGGTCTGATCGATGCACCATTGATTGCGGCTCATGTTCCGGCGTGGGCTGACGCGCTCGAAACGGTGTCGATGCAGTATCCCGGCGCCTCGGAGCGTGAACAATTCGGCGAGGCTTTGCGGAGCGTGCAGGATCATCTTGTCACCGGTCTGATTGCGGGAACTGCGGCCGAGGCGGAAAAGTTCGGCGTGCGCGACCATTCCGAAGTCCGATCACTCCCGGCGCGGCTGGCGAGTTTCCGGCCGGATGCAGCGGAGACGGCCCGCGACCTTCGGCGCTTCCTCCATCGCTACATGTATGGAGTGCCGGAGCTCGAAGCGGACCGCGAAGCCGCATCGCGCCGCATCGCAGCGATGTTTCGGGGCTTCATGGCGCATCCGGAAGCGTTGCCGGCCAACTACGAGGAAGCTGCGCTGACCGAACCACTGCACCGCTTGGTTTGCGACTACATCGCGGGGATGACTGATCCCTATTTCGATCGCGTCTACTCTTCGGAAGTGGTGAAGTGGGAAAGCTCGGCTGAGCGCACGCTATAGACGCGTTCGATCTGACGAACGATTTCCTGACCGATTGCGTTCAGGTTGTCCTCGGGCTCATGTTCAAGCTCGACTTTGAAGAACAGGTCGCTGCGCATGGTTCATTATGTTACTGATCATCAGCTCGCGCCTCGTCCGCTCAACACCTGTGGGATCGTTTGCAGCAGAATCTTGCAATCGAGTCCGAGCGACCAGTTGTCGATGTATTCTAGATCGAGCTTCATCCACGTGTTGAAGTCCAGGTAGTCACGGCCATTAACCGCCCATAAACACGTCATGCCGGGCCGCATGCGGAGCCGCCGCCGCTGCCAGCGCTGATATTGCGCGACCTCGCTGGGGATAGCGGGACGCGGGCCGACGAGCGACATCTCCCCGCGAAGCACGTTCAGCAGTTGCGGTAGTTCGTCGAGCGAAAAGCGGCGGAGATAACGCCCAAGCGGTGTGAGCCGCGGGTCGTTCAAAACCTTGGGCGCGGTCTGACGACGGCTCAGATGAATCACTTCGTGACGCCGCTCCTCCGCATCCACCGCCATGGAGCGGAACTTGTAACAACGGAATTTGCGGCCGTTCAATCCGCACCGCTCCTGGCGAAACAGCGCGGGACCAGGCGAACTCAAGCGCACGGCGACTGCGATAAGAAGGAGAACGGGCCAGGTCAGAAGCAGCATCAAGACTGCGGTGGCCAGGTCGATCGCCCGTTTCACGAGAAGACGCAGGTCGTCATCCGGAGCGGCCGAGAAGGTGAGGAGCTGCGTTTCTCCGAAATGTTCCAGTCGAATCTGACTGTTGACATGCGGAAAGAAGTCCACTGCGACGCGCGTGCGCACACCTTCCTCGTCGCAAAGGAGAAAAACTTCTTCGAGTGCCGCAAGTTCGGGACTCTCCACGGCAAACAGGATTTCATCCACAATGTGAGCGCCAAGAAAGTGCGGAAGCTCATCGACCGTGTGAACTGTATACCGGTTGACGAGTTGTACATGGGTGCTCTCCCCCGAAGTCGAAATGAAGCCGAGCAATCGAATGCCATCGGATGCGCCTCGCTCGAGCATCTTCGCAATGCGCAACGCCCGCTCGTTCACTCCAACAACCAGTACATAGCGCTCCGCGATGCGGCGAACCGCCCCTGTAAACCGGACTGCGATTAGCCGGAATAACAAAAGGAGCGAACCGCTATAGATGGCAAATAGGCTGATAAAAAAGCGGCTGAGGTCTAAACGGAGAACGTATTCAAATACAAGCAGGCCAAGAGCGCCCAGCATGGCCTGCCGGAACGCATCGCGCACGATTGTTCTCCAACCGCTCAACCCTAGGCGGGCATACACATCGAGCCACCATCCGGCAGCGACCCAGGTCAACACGCAGAAAAAGAGGACGAGCGATTTTTCCGGAATTGCGAACTCGCGCTCAAAAGGAAGCTTGAGACGCGTCATATAGGCCGCCTGGAAGGCGAGCGCGGTTAGGCCCAGATCCGCCGCGGCAAACAGCACCTTCGTTTTGCGAGCTTGGCTGCTGAACACCATCTGTCCCGTCTATGTTTCGATCTTAGATAAAGTACATCGAATCGGGCGCGGCATTTCGTTCCTTGATGGCGTTGACCATGTGACAAACGTCGGCAAGCGTTGTTTGATCGAGAATCTCAGCGGTCGCGTTGCGGACGCGGCGCATCACCAGACGGGTTCCACAAACGTTCTCATCCACACACTCTTCGCATCGGCGAAACGCGCTTTCGCTTGCGCAGGGCAGTGGCGCGAGCGGGCCTTCCATGAGACGAATCACACTCCCAACAGTAATTTGATCGGGTGATCGGGTGAGCTGATAACCTCCGCCTCGTCCCGGCTTGCTGTCCACCAATCCGCCGTTCTTCGCAGTCAAAAGGATAAGCTCGAGGAACTTCTTCGGGATCGATTCCTCATCCGCAATTTTCTGGACCAGGATCGGGCCGTGCCCATGGTTGCGGGCCAGGTTGTAAAGCGCGCGAAGACAATACTTGGTCTTCTTAGAGATTATCCGCATGTAGCTTTACGAGAGTCCGTTTCACTTTCGTCTGACAAATTTCAGCAATACGACTTGCCCGATAGCCGAAATCTCCGTACACTTGATAGACGTTTCGAACAATTGGGCTGGTGGACTCGCCGCCAGTGTATCTCGATTCTATGAGAATTCTGCCGCAAACGTTAGGGATAACAGTGGTTTTTGTTTTCGCTGGAGGATTGGGAGGCGTTGCTTGGAGCCAATCGTCCTCACCCGCCAATCCCGGTCAGACAGGTACTTCAGGTGGCGATCCCAGCATCGTTGCCGGTCCGGCGCAGCCTCCCGTTGGTATTCCACTGACGGCTGGTGTAAGCACGACGCCGCTGACATACCGGCCTGGCGACATCGCCGCCTCTACCGGGCATGCCTCGCTCAGTGAACAGTTCAACCAGCAGTTGCCGCGCTGGCTTCGCTTCACGGGCGAGCTTCGCAATCGCGTGGAAGGCTATGAGAACGGTAATTTCAAGCCGAATACCTCGGACTTCTACAGCGTGGATCGCATTCGGATTGGCATGAGGATCGAACCTACATCGTGGCTTCGCTTTCTGGTTTCGACGCAGGACAGCCGCGTCTTCGCTCGAAGCCCGCACATTCCGCCTTACCAGAACACGTGGGATTTCAACCAGGCGTATGCAGAAATAGGGCAGTCCGAGGGAGCTGGTTGGGGCCTTCGAGTCGGGCGTCAGGAAATTTACTTCGGCAACGGGAGGTTAGTTGGAAACTCCTGGTGGAGCAATGTTTCACGATCTTTTGACGCGGTTCGTGGAAGCTATGAAAGAAACGGCTATCGGGTGGACGCGTTTGCGTCGTCAGTGGTGATAGCGCGGGATGGTGTCATCGACCACCACAATCAAGGCAACAATCTGCATGGTTTCTACGGCACCTTTAAAAACAAGGTTGTTCCGCACTCGCAATTCGAACCGTACACGTTCTGGCATGTTCAACAGGGTGCAGCGCTAAAGGGTGGCAAACTGGGACACCTCGATCAGTGGACATACGGCCTCCGCTTCCTCGGTGTGCTTCCTGAAAACTTCGACTACCGTACGGAAATGGCGCTTCAACGAGGCAAGCTCGGGTCATCGAGCATCAAAGCGTGGACCGGACACTGGGTTCTGGGAAACACGATTCCGGTTGTCTTGAAACCCCGCCCGTTTGTCGAATACAACTATGCTTCAGGAGACCGCGACCCGAAGAACCTGGCGGAAACCGACACGTTTGATCCGATCTATCCGAGCTCGCACGACAAACTTGGGCTTGCGGATCAGGTCGGCTGGCGGAATATTCGCGACCTGCGCTTCGGCCTCGATTTGCGGCCCACGAAGAAATGGGCATTGAACGTCTCTCACCATGACTTCTGGCTGGCGAACGCTCACGATTCTTTTTACCCAACGCGTGGTTCGGTGGTAGCCAAGGATCCGACCGGAAAATCCGGGACCCGTGTCGGCGACGAGTTTGACTTCCAGGCCATCTATAAACCAACCGCACAGTTTCAGTTTGGGGCAGGGATTGGACATTTAACGGCTGGAGAATTTCTGAAGCACACCACCCAAGGCGAGGACTACACGTATCCCTACGTTCTGCTTGATTATGTGTTTTAGACGTCTGTTAGAGAGTATGGGTAACCGCTTCCTTGCGGTCGCGGCTCTTCTCTGGCTAGTGGTCACAGGCTGCGCTTCGCGGCAAGGTGGCTCGGGTTCGCCGGAGCCGGTCGTGTTGCGCAACGTGTCTTACGATCCGACGCGAGAGTTGTATCAGGACTACAACACCGCGTTCGCCCGCCACTGGAAAAGCGTTAGCGGTCAGGATGTCACGATCGAAATGTCGCACGGGGGATCGGGCAAGCAGGCGCGCAGCGTGATTGACGGGTTGAAAGCGGACGTTGTGACTCTAGCGCTTGCCTTCGACATCGATGCGATTGCCGACAAGGCGAAGCTTTTGCCAGCGGACTGGCAAACACGGTTGCCCAACAACAGCACGCCCTACACGTCAACGATCGTCTTCCTTGTTCGCAAAGGCAATCCAAGAAAAATACATGATTGGCCGGACCTGATTAGACCTGGCATTTCAGTGATCACGCCCAACCCGAAAACTTCTGGTGGCGCGCGTTGGAACTATCTTGCTGCCTGGGGCTCTGCACTGAAAACCAATAACGGAGATGCCGGGAAAGCGCGCGCATATGTGTCGGCGCTCTACCGGAACGTGCCGGTGCTCGATTCGGGAGCACGCGGTGCGACCACCACTTTTGTGCAACGTCAACTCGGAGACGTTCTACTCGCCTGGGAGAACGAAGCGTTTCTGGCCATTCACGAATTCGGCGCTGACAAACTCGAGATCGTGGCGCCCTCGCGCAGCGTGCTTGCTGAACCCCCCGTGGCCGTCGTCGACAAAGTGGTGGACGAGCACGGAACCCGCAAAGCCGCCGAAGAATATCTACATTATTTGTATTCTCCCGAGGCACAGGAAATCGCGGCCAAGCGCTTCTACCGGCCGCGCGACCCGGCGATCGCGGCGAAGTACGCTGCGCAGTTCCCGCATATCGACCTGTTCACGGTGGATCTGTTTGGCGGATGGAAGAAAGCACAAGCGGAATTTTTCGCCGACAACGGACTGTTTGATCAAATTTACAAACCGGAAGCAAGGTAACCATGCGTTTTCGCCAGCACAGCGTGTTGCCGGGGCTTGGACTCACGTTGGGGTTTTCCGTGTTTTATCTGAGCATCATGGTGTTAATCCCGCTTTCGGCGTTGTTCTTCAAGACTGCGACAGTTCCGTGGAGCCAGTTCTGGTCGGTGGTGACGAATTCGCGCGCAGTAGCTTCGTACAAGCTCACATTCGGCGCGTCTCTAGCGGGAGCGTTGATCAACGCGGTCTTCGGCTTCATTGTGGCGTGGACGTTGGTTCGCTATGAATTTCCGGGCAAGAAAGTGGTCGATGCAATGGTCGATTTGCCGTTTGCTCTGCCGACCGCCGTGTCCGGCATCGCCTTGACAGCAATCTATTCGGAGCATGGTTGGATTGGCCAGTTCTTCGCGCCGCTCGGAATCAAGACGGCCTTCAGTCCAATCGGCGTCGCCATCGCGCTCACGTTCATCGGACTGCCTTTTGTGGTGCGGACCATGGAACCGGCGCTTGAAGATCTGGATCCGGGCATTGAAGCCGCAGCGGCAACGCTCGGAGCAAATCGGCTGCAAACGTTCTTACTCGTCATTCTGCCTACGGTTTTCCCGGCGCTGCTCACGAGTTTCGCTATGGCGTTTGCGCGAGCGCTCGGCGAGTACGGTTCCGTCGTTTTTATCTCGGGCAACATGCCGATGCGAACCGAGATTACGTCGTTGCTCATCATTGCCAAACTCGAGCAATACGACTATGCGGGCGCCGCCTCCATCGCAGTCGTGATGCTGCTGATTTCTTTCGCGCTGCTGCTCGGCTTGAATGTTCTGCAGGTTTGGCAAACACGCCGAACCCGTGGAGGTTTTTGATTGCCGAGACCGGGTAGCGAGGGTGCTAACGATCGGCTCGGCATTAAAGAGTCGCGCGGAACGAGGGCTGCGTTGATCGCGATCACGCTGATTTTCCTTGGCGTGTTTCTCTTCCTGCCGCTTTTGACCGTGTTTCTGGAAGCAATGAGAAAAGGATTTGGGGCGTATTTCGCAGCGTTCGGCGAACCGGCCGCGCGTTCGGCCATCATGCTCACGCTTCTGAGCGCCGGCATCGCCGTTCCCGCGAATCTCATATTCGGTTTAGCCGCATCGTGGGCGCTCGCGAAGTTCGACTTCCGCGGCAAGAGCTTTCTGATTACGCTGATTGATCTGCCGTTCGCCGTCTCGCCCGTCATTTCGGGGCTGATCTTCGTGCTGCTGTTTGGGCTACAAGGCTGGTTCGGCCCGTGGCTTATTGCCCATCATGTGCAGATCGTGTTCGCGGTTCCTGGAATCGTGCTTGCGACCATCTTCGTCACATTTCCGTTCGTGGCCCGGGAGATGATTCCGTTGATGCAGGAGCAGGGAACACAGGAAGAGGAGGCCGCGATCACGCTGGGCGCTTCCGGTCTGCAGACCTTCTTGCGAGTGACGCTTCCCAACGTGAAATGGGCCCTGCTTTATGGAGTGATCTTATGCAACGCGCGCGCCATGGGTGAGTTTGGTGCCGTGAGCGTTGTGTCCGGCCAGATTCGCGGCAAAACAAACACGATGCCGCTACACGTAGAGATTCTCTACAACGAGTACAACTTCGTAGCCGCATTCGCCGTGGCGAGTCTGCTGGCTTTGCTGGCCTTGGTGACTCTCGTCGCCAAAACTCTCGTTGAATGGAAGATTCGCCGCGAGCTGCAGGAAGCTCAGCTCCTGGCCAACCTTGAAACTATGCCGGAGGAGGTCGCCGCATGAATATCGAAATCCGCAACGTCAGCAAACGCTTCGGCACATTTTCCGCCTTGGACGACGTCAGTTTGCGCGTGAATGAGGGCGAGTTGATTGCGTTGTTGGGACCGTCCGGCTCCGGTAAGACGACGCTGCTCCGGATTATCGCTGGACTCGAAGCACCCGATCCGGCACCCGGCAGCGAGGTGCTGTTCAACGGCGAAGATGTGACACGTAACGAGACGGGAAAGCGCCGCGTGGGCTTCGTGTTTCAGCACTACGCGCTATTCCGGAATATGACGGTGTACCAAAACATTTCGTTCGGGCTTCGGGTCAGGCCGCGGGCGACGCGTCCTTCCGATCGCGAAATCCGGTCGCGCGTCGAGCAGTTACTGCGATTGATTTCGCTCGAGGGACTTGCGGGACGGTACCCAAGTCAATTATCCGGCGGCCAGCGGCAGCGCGTGGCGCTCGCGCGTGCATTGGCTATCGAGCCCAAAGTTCTCCTGCTCGACGAGCCATTCGGCGCTCTCGATGCGAAGGTTCGCCAAGGCCTTCGCAAGTGGCTGCGCAAGCTGCACGACGAGATCCACGTGACCAGTCTGCTTGTAACTCATGATCAGGATGAGGCGCTCGAAATTGCCGACCGCGTTGTCCTCATGCAATCGGGGCGAATTGCGCAAGTTGGCACGCCGGATGAGTTGTTCCATCATCCTGCGTCCGAATTCGTTCTGGACTTTCTCGGTAGCGTTAATTTGTTCCATGGGCGCATCGAGTCCGGTAAAGCGGTATTCGGCCCGCTCGTGCTCGACCACCCGGCTGCGTCCGCTCCGGACGGACATGGCGCGCGTCTCTTTGTTCGCCCCCACGATTTGGATATTAGCCATGAGCGACACGGAGCGCAAGCGCTCAAGGCGCGCGTGAAGAGAATTCAGTCCGCTGGCTCTCAAGTGCGGATTGAACTCGATGCGGAGACCGGCGCTACGGTCAACGTGGAAATGCCCCACGCCCGATTTCGTGAGCGTGGCGTACGCATCCATGACGAGGTCTTCGTGTCGGTTCTCGATTCGCGTGTGTTTGTTGAAGAGAGGCGGCAGTAACTTTGAGTCGAAATGCCCGTCTGTGTTAATGTGAAGTCGTTCCCCCCCCGCAAAGGGCGCGTAGCTCAATTGGCAGAGCAAGA
>JAVHMZ010033413.1:0-12622 GCA_034782995.1 Amazona versicolor | reverse complement strand
CACGATGCATTAACGTCTTGTTTGGGCGAGCTTCTTTGTGCGGTCAGGTGATTCCACCTGCCCGCACGATGCTCTAGCTTGCGTCCCTGTTCACCCCTGAACAGCATGTGCCGAGCGCGCGCGATCGTGGCCGGAGGGAAGATGATCATGGAAACACCACGGCGAGACATCTTGTTGGCTTCCGCCCTGGCCGGGTTGCCGGCCCTCTTGGCAGGAGCGCAGGCAAGCCCGCTCAATCTGGCGCAGACCATCATCCAGCCGCCGGCCGAGCACCACTGGGTTCCGAACCCCGGCTACCCCGAGCGCAGCGTGGACATGTGCCCGCTGTTCGGGGCGCCCAGCCAGCCCGGCCTCTACTACACGCTGGTGCGCTGGTGGCCGGGGTACATGAGCGCCCCGCACGATTACACCAGCGACCGTCTCTGCGTCGTGGTCTCCGGCACCTGGTGGTGCAACAGCGGTCCCGACTTCGACCCGGCCGCCTGCGTCCCGGCCCCTGCCGGCAGCTTCGTTCGCCGGGTCGCCGGCACACCGCACTACGACGGGGTGGTCCGCGGGCACCCGGAGCCGGCGGTGATCGCAATCTGCGGCATCGGCCCGGTGAACTACCGCGCTATCGATCCCTCGCAACCCGGGTGGCGTGCGGTATGACTCGGAAATCTCATGTCTCCTGACCACTCGCAAGTCTCGATCCTAGGCCAGATCCCCGACGTGAGTCCGCTGCTGCGGATCGAAGACCTGCGCACCGTCTTCCGCGGCGCGAACGGCGACGTGCCGGCGGTGGACGGCGTGTCGCTGACGGTGCGACGGGGGCAGACCCTGGGCATCGTGGGCGAAAGCGGCTGCGGCAAGTCGGTGCTGTCGCTCAGCATCATGCGCCTGGTGCCGCCCCCGGGCCGCGTCGCGTCGGGCCGCGTGCTGTTCGGCGACGAGGACCTGCTGACCGTGCCGATGTCCCGCATGCGCGACATCCGCGGCAACCGCGTCGCGATGATCTTCCAGGAGCCGATGACGTCACTGAACCCCGTCTTCACCGCCGGCGACCAGATCACCGAGGCGATGCGCGCCCACGATCGTGCCGCCTCCGCCGACAGCTTGCGCAAGCGCGCGGTGGATGCGCTGGACCGCGTGCGCATCCCCGCCGCCGCCCGGCGCTTCGACGAATATCCGCACCAGATGTCGGGCGGCATGCGGCAGCGGGTGATGATCGCGATGGCGCTGTCCTGCTCGCCGGACCTGCTGATTGCCGACGAACCGACGACGGCCTTGGACGTGACGGTGCAGGCGCAGATCCTCGACCTGCTGCGCGACCTGCAGGCGCAGACCGGGATGGCCATCGTCCTGATCACCCACGACTTGGGCGTCGTGGCGGAAATGGCGGACGAGGTCGCCGTGATGTACGCCGGCCGCGTGGTGGAGCGCGCGCCCGGGCCTGCCATCTTCGACGATCCGCAGCACCCGTACACTTTAGGCCTGCTCGGCTCCATCCCGAAGATCGAGGAGGAGCGCGACCGTTTGCTCGCCATCGAGGGTACCGTTCCGCCGCCGTTCGACTTGCCGAACGGATGCCGATTCCACCCACGCTGCGTGTTCGCCGCGCCCGCCTGCACCGAAACCGACCCGCCCCTCCGCGACATCGTCCCAGACCACCGCGCCGCCTGCATCCGCGCGCCGGTCGAGGAATGGGCGGCATGAATCGTACCTCGTCCGTCGTCGCGAGGCACGAAGCGATCCAGGGCAACGTACGTGCGCCCGAGCCTGGATCGCCATGGCTTCGCCTCGCGATGACCGGGCGAGTAGGACGTTGGGAGTTCCGGCGGCGGCGAGGTCCCCGGATGATGAAGTCGATGCGATGACCGCCCTTCTCGAAGTCGAGAGCCTGGCCAAGCATTACCCCATGCGTCGCGGCGCCATCGTTCCGCGCACTGTCGGGAAGGTCCGCGCCGTAGACGGAATCGGCTTCGCGCTCGACCGCGGCGAAACCCTCGCCCTCGTCGGCGAAAGCGGGTGCGGCAAGAGCACTACGGCCCGCCTCGTCCTCCGCCTCATCGAACCCACCGCCGGCACCGTCCGCTTCGAGGGGCAAGACATCACCCGTCTCTCCGGTGCCCCGCTCCGCAAGCTCCGGCGGCGCATGCAGATCGTCTTCCAGGACCCGTTCGCCTCGCTCAACCCGCGCATGACCGTCGGCGAAATCCTCGACGAACCGTTGCTGGTCCATGGCATCGGCGACCGTGCCGCGCGCCGCCATCGCGTGACGGAACTGCTGGGCCTCGTCGGCCTCGCCCCCTACCACGCCGGCCGCTATCCGCACGAGTTCAGCGGTGGCCAGCGGCAGCGCATCGGCATCGCCCGGGCATTGGCGGTCGAACCCGTCCTGATCGTCTGCGACGAACCCGTCAGCGCGCTCGACGTCTCGATCCAGGCGCAGGTGGTCAACCTGCTCCGCGACCTGCAGCGTCGTCTCGGCCTCTCTTACCTGTTCATCGCGCACGACCTGGCCGTGGTGAAGCACGTCGCTGATCGCGTCGCCGTCATGTACCTCGGCCGCATCGTCGAGGTCGGGCCGAAAGCCCGCGTCTTCGCCGACCCGCGCCACCCCTACACCCGCGTCCTGCTCTCCGCGATCCCCCGCCCCGATCCGCACCGCAAGCTCGCCCGGCAAGTGCCCGGCGGCGACGTTCCCAGCCCCGCCGACATCCCGCCCGGCTGCCGCTTCCACACCCGCTGCTCCTTCGTCATCGACCGTTGCCGTACGGAGGACCCGGCCCTCCGCGCCATCGACGGGCCCCACCTCTCCGCCTGTCACCGTGCGGAAGAGCTGCCACCTTCCGGCGACCTTGCCGAGGCGCACGCGCCGCCCCCCGCCACCGCCCGCCGCCTCGCCCTGTACGCCGAGCGGCGCGCCGCAGTGCGCGCATGATCGCCCCGCTCGTCTCCCCCCGGGTATTTCGCGTGGGCGGCGGCGCCGTCGCGCAGATTGCCGAGGTGCTGGCCGCCTTCCGCCTCTCCCATCCGCTCGTCGTCACCGACCCGTTCATGGTCTCCTCCGGCTTGCTCCGCCGCTGCCTCGACCCCCTGGAGGCCGCCGGCCTGCACCCCGCCGTGTTCAGCGACACGGTGCCGGAACCGACCGACCTGGTGATCGAGGCCGGCGTAGAGGCTATGGCGGGGGGCCGGTTCGATTGCCTGGTCGGCTTCGGCGGCGGCTCGCCTATCGACACTGCCAAGGCGATGGCGATTTTGGCGGAGGGCCGCACCGCCAACCCGGCCGCCCTGATGCGCGACTTCAGGGTTCCCTTCGCCGCCGACCGTGCCAGCCTGCCGGTCATCGCCGTCCCGACCACCGCCGGGACGGGCAGCGAGGCGACGCGCTTTACTGTCATCACCGACACCGAGCGCGGCGAGAAGATGCTGATATCGGGGCTAGGCGCGCTGCCGCTGGCCGCGGTGGTGGATTACGAGCTGACCTTCTCCGTGCCGCCGCGCATCACCGCGGACACGGGGGTGGACAGCCTCACGCACGCGCTCGAGGCCTATGTCTCGCGCCGGGCGAACCCGTTCAGCGACACGCAGGCGCTGGCAGCGATGCGGCTGATCGGCGCGAACCTGCGTGCCGCCTTTGCCGAGCCGCGCAATGCGAAGGCGCGCGAGGCGATGATGCTGGGCGCCATGCAGGCCGGCATCGCCTTCACCAACAGCTCCGTCGCCCTTGTGCACGGCATGTCCCGCCCCATCGGCGCCCACTTCCACGTCCCGCACGGCCTGTCCAATGCCATGCTCCTGCCCGCGCTCACCCGGTTCGGGCTGGAATCCGCGCTGTCCCGCTACGCCGAAGCATCCCGCACCATCGGCTTCGCCGCCCCGGCCGACGCCGATGCGGCCGCGGCCGAGAAACTGGCCGAAGGGTTGGGTGCGCTGAACCGCGACCTGGCTGTGCCGACACCGGGCGAGTTCGGCATCGACAAGGCGGAATGGGACGCGAAGCTCCCCCTTATGGCCGACCAGGCGTTGGCATCCGGCAGCCCGGCCAACAACCCGCGCGTACCGGACAAGGAGGAGATCCTGGCGCTCTATCAGGTGGTGTGGTCGGGCAACCGGGCGTGAGTCGCGGAGCGATCAAGCGCGCATCAGGCGGCGCCGGACTGTGCCGGCAGCAGCCAAACCAGCCAGGGCCGTGATCACGAGCGGTGTCGTGCCAGGCTCCGGAACATTCTGGGCATAAACGGCGATGCAGCCGTTCGTGCAAACCAGGTTGGTTCCGGCCGTATTGTTTGCCTCAAGGGGCACGAACACGTAGCCATTGCCCGGATCGACCGAGATGGAATGGGCGTTGACCGACACGTTCAGCGGCACGGTCTGCAGGATCGTGTTCGTCGCGTCGGAGATCACGTCGAACACGCGTCCTCCGCCACTGGTCCCCGTCACGAAGAAGTTGTCGCTCGCCGGGTCGAAGTAAAGCTCGTCGGATCCAGAGATATCCGTGAATGTTTTCACGATCGTGCCCGTGATGGGGTTGAGCAAAACGGTCTGCGTGCCGAGGGTTGCGCATCCGACTAGGAGGTTGCCACTCGATCCAACGACGAGGCCGGCGGGGGAGCATCCGGCGAGGCCCAGGGTGGAGAAGTTGATGATGCGCCCGACCGTGCCGTCGGTTCTGATTTCGGCGACGCCACCCGCTCCCGTCCCGGCGAACTGCGGTACCGAAATGAAGAAACTGCCCGTGTTCGGGTTCCAAACGGGTTGTTCCAGCCCATCGCCCGGCGCCGCGCCCGGAATGACGATGTTGCCGTGCACGATGGCGCCTGTCGTCGCGTTCACGAGCGTACCGAACGCAGGCGTGTCCGCATTGTTGGCGACGAGCACGAGATTGGTGGTCGGCGAATATGCCATCTCATCCACCCTGCGCACTCCGCCGGTGGGGATAGTCGCCGTCAGCACGGGCGCGGTCGGTGTCGTGAGGCTGAAGGACTTGAGCGTGCTGTTGCCGTCCCCCCCGAAAAGCTGGTGCACCGTGGTGCCATTGTTGGCGACCACGACCCCGTCCGGGCCGGAGACGGAGGTCGTCGCTTGCTGGCCGGTGAACCCGCCTGCGCGACCGACGAACGATAGGGTTGTGCCGGAAAAGATGTCGATCGCGGCGTTGGATCGGTCCGCCACATAGTCGAGCCGCGTCAACGGATCGAAGAAACTGATGTCGAACGAGGTGAATGTTCCACCGGGATTGGGATTGACGGCGCCGGCCGAGGGCACGGCGATCGTCGTCAACAACGAATAGCTCGTGGCGGAGGCGGTCGCCGGGACCATGGCAGCCGTTCCCGCCAGCAGCAACGTGGCGAGACCTGCAAGCACGCCGGATTTCGTTCCGGCGCGCGTGTTTTTGCGATCGCTCATTTCCATCCCCCGACCGTTTTTCTCGGCACACGAGATTGTTGGTCAAGAACCCTGGCTTCGCCCAGGTGAAAAATCAGTCACGTAATTAAATTCTATTTCAGACTCGAAGCCGCCATCTCCTTTTCGGTCCGGCTTAGGGCGGCAGCAAGGCTTCGACCCAGCGGCTCGCTTGCGTCGAGAGGGTGCGTTCCGCCATGACATGGGTGTGTGCCGCCGTGGTGATCGCCGCGCGGCGGGACGGATCGGCGAGGGTCGGCAGTGTGGAGGCCCATTCGTCTGGGGTGGCGACCAGGCCGGTTTCGCCGTGACGGACCGCGGCATAGGCCGGGTGGGCGCTGTACACGCCGGCGATGCCGAACGCGGCGTATTCCAGGAACTTGATGTCGGATTTCGTGCGCTCGAAGGCGCCGTCGGCGAGGGGGGCGAGGCCGATGTCCCAGTCGATGCGGTCGCGCAGCAAGGCGACGAAGCTGCCGTAATCGCCGGTGGCCGGGATGGTGCGCACCTCCGCCAACCCGTCGAACAGGGCAAGGGCGCGGGCATCGTCGGTCACGCCGCAGAACTCCAGCCGCGGCGGGCGGGGCAGGGCGGAGAGGGCGGCGCGGAGCGGCCCGGCGACCGTCATCAGGTCGCGCAAGTGGGTGAAGGTGCCGAAATAGCCGATGTGCAGGCGGTCGCGGACCGCGCGGCGACGGAGCGGCGGGATCCGGCGCTCGTCCAGCGCATTCGGCAGCACGCGGACGCCGGGCGAGAGGCGGCGTACGCGGTCGGCGAGCGCCAGGGTGGAGACGGTGACCTGATCGGCGAAGCGCAGCAGGAACCGGACGGAGCGGCGGTGCGGCGCGATGAAGCGTTCGGAAGCGGCATCCGGGTGCGGGTCGAGCAGGTTGTCGTCCAGGTCGTAGACCAGCCGCACGCCCTCGTCGCGGGCGGACAGCACGAGTTCCTCGACCGCGTCCGGACCGAGCGCGGTCAGCATGCGCTGCAGCACGAGGACGTCGACCGGGTGCGGCGGAAAGCCGCGTCCCACCGTCACCTCGCACCGCTCTGCCGTCACCGGGTGCGAAAGCGGGCCGAGCAGCCGCAAGGCGGCGCAGGCGTTCGGGCGGGACAGGTCGTCCGTGTCCGGCACCACGTGTACCCGCAGGCGCGGCTCAGTCAAACAACGCCTCGAGCAGGGCAAGTGCGGCGCGTTCCGGGATGTGCCGGTTCGCATCGGCGATCGCGCGCAGGCGCAGCGGCCCGGCACCCTCCGCGAGCCGCACGACCGCCGAGGACACCGAAGCTTCGTCGAAGGCGTCCACCAGTATCCCGTTCACGTCCGCATCGATGAAGTCGGCGCTGCCGCCCTGCTCCGGCGCGACCACGGCGCAGCCGCTCAGCATGGCCTCCAGCGCCGTCAGCCCCATCGCCTGGTAGTCGGAGGCGTCGAGGAAGATGTCCGACCGGGCCAGCAGGGCGGCGAGGCCGGCACGGTCCAGCCGCCCGGCGTTGCGCACCCAATCCGGCCGCAACCCGGCCTGCGCCAGCTCCGCGTCCTTGGCGCCGAACACCTCCACCTGAAGCCGCTCGTCCAAGGCCGCACGCACCCGCGCGAGAATGCGCAGCGTGCGCTCCGGGGCACGCCGGGGGGTGGAGGGGCGCAGCATGGCGACCACGCGCACGGCCGGGCCGGCGGAGGGCGTCGGCGGCGGGGCGAAAGCGAGGGTGGCGACGCTGGGGCCGAGCACCGTGGGGGTGCGGCCGGTGTCGGCCTCGATCTCGTCGCGGTTCCAGCGCGTTTTGGTGACGAGCCGCAACTCGTCGGAACACGTGTAGGAGGCGAGCGCCTCGGCATGCCGCGGGTCGTCGGTGGCGAAGAACCGATGCTCGACATCCTGGATGTAGTAGCCGAGCCGCAGCCCGCGGCCGAACGGCAACCAGGGAACGGAGCGGTACAAGGTGGCGACGACTGCGTCGTAGTGGTCCGCAGCCTCATGCAGGTGGTCGCGCAAGGCCCGTTCGTCCGCCAAGGCCCGTACCGGTACGCCGTCGAGCGCGGCCGGGCCGCCGAACTGGCCGTGCAGCGCCGCCGTGTTTAGCACGGTGACGTCCACGCCCATGCGGATCAGGGCGGCCGCCTCTTGCAGGACCACGTTACCGCCGCCGCCGCGCTCGGCGATGGGCAGGACGAAGGCGATCCGCCGCCCTTCGAACCGGGCCTTGGCCGTCTCGATCAATGTGCTGCGCTCCAGTCCCGCCGCCGTTCTGGCGCGGACGGCGGCCAACGCCGGGCTGTCACGGCACTGCGCTGCTTGCGGCCAGATCAGCCGGGCCGGGTCGTGCTTCTGCATCAGCAGCTCGTCGGCCCGGCGTGCCAATTCGATCCGGCGGGCGGAGTAGGAACGCGACTGCGCGTGGTGCACGTAGGCGTCCGTCGCCACCGCCAGCCGGAACCCGGCCTCGCGCGCCCGGATCGAGAAGTCGTTCTCCTCGCCGTAGCCGGCGCCGAACGTGTCTTCGTCGAACGGCCCCACCCGTTCCAGCACCGACCGGCGGATCATGTAGCAGAAGCCGTTCAGGAACGGCAGCGGCACGGTTCCGACCGACGCCTCCAGCACCAGCGCCGCCATCTCGTCGACCGTCGTGCCGGGCGGCCGGGGATTATCGGCCCACTCCTCGGTGCCCGGCCGGAACACGTGTGGCACCGACTGCCACGAGGCGGTGTTGGAGAGCGGTCCGATCACCCCCAGCGACGGATCGGCCGCGCCGTGCCGCCACATGCGGTCCACCCAGCCCGGAGTCACGATCGTGTCGCTGTTCAGCAGCACGACCCAGGGGGCACTCGTGGCCCGGAGCCCGGCATTCGCGGCGCGCGTGTAGCCCAGCGCCCTCTCGTGCCGCAGCAAGGTGAAGCCCTGCTCGCGCGCGGCGGTGCCGAGCAGGGCGGCCGTCTCGGGCCCCGAGCCGTCATCGACCAGCACGACGCGATACGGCGGCAGCGTGGAGCGCAGCAGGGCGGCAAGGCAGGTTCGCACGTCCTCCGGCGCGTCGTGCACGCAGATGACGATGTCCACCGGCTCCGTCCGCGGCCCGAGATCGGGCAGGAGCGGGACCGGTTCGCCGGATGGGGGAACGGCGGCGGCCATGGCGGCCAGTTGCGCCCGCACGGACCGCCGGAAGCGGATGCGGGCCGGCAACTGCCCGGTGGCGCCCCACCACGCCACCCGCACCGCCCGGCCCAAGACCCGCCGTGGAGCCGGGGGTACGGCGGCCGCGGCCCGGCGCAGCGGTCCGGTCAGTTGCCACAAGGTCGACGCCTGCATGGTTGCCAGCGCCGCTTCCGCTTCTTCGGCGCGACGACGCATGGCGGCCAAGTCGGCCAGCGCCTGGGCCAGCTCACGCCGGGCGCGGCGGAGGTCGTCGCGGCGCACGGGTTACAGCGTCAGCAGGTAGTAGAACTCGATCACCTCCGCGGCCGTCGTGCGCGGCTTGTGGGACCAGACGGAGCGGAACAGGCCGGTGTCGGCCTGCAAGAACTCCACCATCCGGCCGAAACTCTCGTAAGTCCACGTGTGATAGTGGATCGGGTAGCCTTCCTCCCACCTGGCACGCCAGACGTGCTCGAACTGTTCCGGCGACTGCGGGAAGGACAGGGAGTAGAACTCCCGGAAATTCTCTTGGTCGCGCTCGCGGCTGGGATCGCGATAGTCGGCCACCATGTGCTCGAGCGGGGTCGGCGGGCGGGCGCGGTCGAAGGTGCGTTCCTTGTCCGGCACCACCAGGGCGATGCTGCCGCCCGGGCGCAGCTTCGCGGCGGCGCGGACCAGGGTGCCGATCGGGTCGGTGGTGTGCTCGATCACGTGGCAGGCGGCGAGGAAGTCGACGCTGCCGTCCTCGATCCCTTCCAGGTGCTCCAGGGTGGATTGCAGGTCGGGACGGATGATGTCGTCCGGCACCTGCCCGTCATAGGCGCCGTCGCGCAATTGTTGTTCGGTGAACATGTCGGCGTAGCGGACCCGGCAATCCAGCGGGAGCGGCATCGGGTTGGCCCCGGCGCCGAATTCGATCCCGTCGCCGCGCAAGGACGAGGCCAGGATCTCCCGCAAGGTGAGCGGGTCGGTGTCCGGCGGATCCGCGCGGTCGTCGGGGTGCCAGATGCGCGCGGCGTTGCGGCCGTTGCGGAAAGCGCCCAGCACGGCGCCATCGACCTGCTTCACGTCGTCGGGCCAGCTGAAGCCGTGCTGCTTGATGAAGTCGCTGCTCATGACCCAATGACGGTGACCGTCGGCACAGTAGAAGACTCGCTCACCGAAGCGGGAGCCAGGGGCGCGCAGCAGCACGCCGGGCAGGTCGGCGGTCATGCGGCAGCCGGAGCCTCGCACACCCGGGAGAAGATCGCGTGGATGTCGCGGCAGGTGCGGTCCCAATCGGCATGATCGCGCGTGATCGCCTGGTAGCCGTTCGCCACCAGCCGGTCCCGCAGTGCCGTGTCGGTCATGACGGCTTCCACCGCGCGCACGACGTCGCTCACCGTCATCTCGAAGGAAGATGCGGTCTCCCCGTCACGCAGCAGCCACTCGGTATGCGGGTTGCGGTTGGTGACGACCGCGCCGCCACACGCCATCAGTTCGAACGGCAGATAGGAGGGATGGCGCGTCGCCATCGCCACCAGCCCGGCATCGCAGGCGCGGTACAGCGCCCCGGTCTCGGCATACGGCAGCAGGCCGAGGTGCCGCACCACCCCCTCCAGCCCCGCATCGGCGGGGGACCAGGCGGCGCCGGCGGTGACGATGTCGAGCGACTCGCCGTGCCGCGCCTTCAGCGTGCGCATGGCGGCGGCCAGCGTGGGGAAGGCGTTGCGCGGCGTGGTGGGGCGGGCGTAGCAGAACAGGCGGAAGGGTGCGCCGTCGGGCCGGTCACCCAGGCGCGGCCGAAACACAGTGCCGTCCACCGAGGGGGCGAACCAGTCGGCGGTGCCGCCAAGCGCGCGGTAGGACTCGGCGAGCGAGACGGTGTTACATACGCCGTGGAAGCCGAAGCGGTAGGTGGCCTCCACCAAGCCGCTCAGCGTACCGGCCGGGTAAAAGAGCGGCTCCCAATCTTGCAGGAACTGGAACTTCCGGCGTGCGCCAGAGGTGCGGAGCGCGGCATACGACGTGGTCCACAGGGTGCTGACCAGCGCGTCCACCTCGCCGCAGGCCACGCCTTCGGGCGCCGCGTGCATCAAAGTGGCGCGGGCGCCCAACTCGGGGAAGGCGTCGGCGATCCGCCCGCGCATCGTCTCCAGCGATACGCCCCCGAGCACCGCGAAGCTCGGCCGCACGCCCGCGGTGCGCAGCATGTGGTCGGCCGCGCGCAGGATGGTGTGGACGCCGCCGTAGAAGGCCACGTCGAAGTCCGGCACGATCCAGCACAGGCTCCGCAGCTTGCCCGGGGGGGCGGCCGCGCACGCGGCGACGGACGCGGCGACCGCGTCCCGGTCCACGTCGTAGGCGCCGGCGCAGTAACCGGCTTCGGCCGCATAGTCGTGCGAGCGCAGCGGCGGCACCGGGTCCGGCATCCGCAAGGCCAGGAAGCCGCCCTGGCCGGCCGGAACCAAGTGCGGGCTGACGAACGGGTCGCCGTCCGGCAGCACGGTGGCGACGGCGGCGTGCAGCGGGTCGTTGGCCGGCAGCGGCGGGAACGGGTCCGGCGCTTCGGCGTAGGCGACGGCGTACGGGTTGCGCAGGATACGCCCCTTCTCCTTCGGCAGGGTCAGAGTCAGCGCCAGGTCGGGCCGCAGCGTGCCGCCGATGCCGGCGAGCGGCGACCAATCCGCCCGGCGGAGCGCGGCCGCCCGCAGCGGGGCGAGGCTCGCGTTGCCGTACCAGCCGGCGAACCCGAACGCGTCCCCTTGCTCCGGCCACATGCCGCGATAGCCGGGCAGCACGGCGCCCTCGGACACGAACGCGCCGAACGCCTCGATCCGCCCGTCCGGCCCGCGGACCTGCCCGGAGACCAGCGCGACCCGGTCGTTGGGCAGCGGCCCGACCAGTTCGACGATCGTCTCGTCCGTCGGCGGGCGCAGCCCGGCGTCCCACACGACGAGCACGTCGCCAGTCGCCCGGGCCGCCATGCCGTCGAGGGCGGCGGCCGGGTCCGCGGCATCGGTGGACAGGAGTTCAAGGCCGCCGGGCCAAGTGGGGAGGGGCCAGTCCGCCTCGCCCAGCCGAAGCAGGCTGACGCGGGGCAGAAAATTGACCGGCCAGGTGATGCGCAGGTTCGGACCGTCCTGCCGGACGCTCCCGCCCGGCCAGCCGGCGGATTGGAGGTAGCGGTCGAGTGTCCGAAGTTGGCCGTCCGCGGCGTAGGGCTTGGCGCCGTAACCGCCGACCGCGACGGAGGTGGGCACCTGCCGCCAATGGTAGAGCACATTCGGCACGTGCAGCACGCCGCCGTCGTTGCCGCCGATGGCGCGCAGGAACAGGTCCCAATCCTGCGCCCCGTCCGTTTCGCCGTCCCACCCGTCGATGGCGCGGAGCCGGGCGGTGCGGATCATGTTGAGGTGGGTCAGGTAATTGGCGTTCAGCATGGTGTCGGGCGACCACGCGCCCTTCAGCAGCGGCTGCGACCGGGTCACGCCATCGGGTCCGACCTGGTCCTTGTCGGAGTAAAGGAACGTCGCCTCCGGATGGGCCAAGCTGGCGCGCACCATTTCGAACAGTGCGTCGGGCGCCAGCAGGTCGTCGTGGTCGAGCAGCAAGGACCACTCGCCCGTCGCCATGGCGAGCGCGGCGTCTGAGTTGCCGGAAATGCCACGATTCTGCGGCAGCACCTGCACCTGTACGCGGCGGTCGCGGGCGGCCCAGGCGCGCATCACTTCCATGCAGGCGGCGTCCGACGTGTCGCCGACCGCCAGGCACAACTCCCAATGGGGATAGGTCTGCGCGACCACCGAGCGGATCGTGTCGTCCAACACGTCGGAAGCCACCCGGTATACCGGGGTCAGCACGCTCAGCAGCGGCTTGCGCGGAAGCTCGGCGGCCAGGCGGCGTTGCAGGTCCAGCGCGGCGGACGGCAGTTCGCGGCCGCGGAGCCACTCGGCATAAGAAGGCGGCGCTGGTGGGGCAGGGGACGGCGGCGGCGCAACCACGGGCACCGGCACCGGTGCAACCATCGGCACCGGCCGCGGCGCGACAGGATGCAGCCGGCGCCCTTCCGTCTGCCCGAATCGGACATAGTGCAGTGCGGGATCGAGCCCGGCGGC